>JALPQD010000811.1:351469-539339 GCA_023101885.1 Typhlomys cinereus | reverse complement strand
TTCACTTTCTCTTCTCAGTGATAAGAATCCTATAGATATTCATACGTTGTAACTTTTTATGTTCAGGAGAAATTCACACTGGTTTTGTGATGTTTTCATGGAATCTGTTCACACAGGCCTTGATTTTCCAAAATAGTGAACCAAGTGAGGAGGACTGAGAGTCAAATGTTGGAGGTGCACCTCTTAGGAGTAAGTATCCTACAGAAGAATCTATAGTATTGCACTTTGTGTTCAGGAGAAGATCATACTTATTTTGCTACATTTGCATGTAACATGTTCACGCAGGCCATGATTTTCCAAAACAGTGAACCAAGTGCGGAGGATTCAGAATCAAGTGTTGGAATTTCACTTCTTAGGGATAAGTATCCTGGAGAAGTTCCTATACTGGAACATTTGTGTTCAGGTGAAACTCATACTTGTTTTGTGACATTTGAAGGGCACATGTTCACACAGGCCATGATTTTACAAAATAGTGAACCAAGTGAGTTATATGTTGCAAGTGCACTTCTTTAGGATAAGTACCACACAGAAGTTTCCATATTGTAACTCTTTGTGTTCAGGAGGAAATCACACTTGTTTACGATGTTTCCATGAAACATGTTCATGCATGTCGTTCCCTTCAAAATAGTGAACCAAGTGAAGAGGACTCACAGTCATATGTAGCATGTGCACTTCTTTGGGAAGTCATGTGTAGCATGTGCACTTCTTTGCAATAAGTATCCTACACAGGTTTCTAGACAGTAAAATTTTGTATTCTGGAGAAAAGAACATTTGTTTTTTGCTGATTCTACCAACCATGTTCAGGCTTGTAATGAGCTTGAAAATAGTGACCAAGTGAGGACGCGTCAAATTCACGTTTCACTTTTTCTTCTCAGGTTAAGAATCCTGTAGATGTTCATATGTTGTAACTTTTTATGTTCAGGAGATATTCACACGGGTTTTGTGACTTTTTCATGGAATATGTTCACGCAGGCCTTGATTTTCCAAAATAGTGAATGCAGTGAGGATGGATAAGTATCCTAGAAGTACCTAGTGTTTACACTTTGTGTTCAGGAGAAATCATACTTTTTGCATCATTCGCATATCACATGTTCTGGCAGCCCATGATTTTCCAAAATAGTGAACCAAGTACGGAGGATTCAGAGTCAAATGTTGGACTTTCACTTCTTAGGGATAAGTATCCTAGAGAAGTTCCTACACTGTAACATTTGTGTTCTGCGAAAATCATACTTGTTTTGTGACATTTGATTGGCACATGTTCACACAGACCATGATTTTACAACATAGTGAACGGAGGAGGACTCTGAATTAAATATCGCAAATGCACTTCTTTACGATAACTATCATAGAGAAGTTTCTTTATTGTAACTCTTCGTGTTCAGGAGGAAATCACACTTGGTTTACGACGTTTCCATGGCACATGATCATGCATGTCGTTCCCTTCCAAAATCGTGAACCAAGTGAAGAGGACTCACAGTCATACGTAGCATGGGCACTTCTGTGGGACAAGTATCCTACACAGGCTTCTAGATGGTAAAACATTGTGTTCTGGAGAAAACATTTGTTTTGTGCTGATTCTACCAACTATGTTCAGGCCTCTAATGAGCTTGAAAATAGTGAACAAGTGAGGATGCATCAAACTCACATGTTTCACTTTCACTTCTCAGTAATAAGAATCCTGTAGATGTTCATACGTTGTATCTTTTTATGTTCAGGAGGAAATCACACTGGTTTTGTGTCGTTTTCATGGAATATGTTCACGCAAGCCTTGATTTTCCAAAATGGTGAATTAATAGAGGAGGACTGAGAGTCAAATATTGGAAGTGAACTTCTTAGGGGTAAGTAATCTACAGAAGATTCTATACTGTAACACTTTGTGTTTAGGAGAAGATCATACTTGTTTTGCGACATTTGCATATAACATGTTCTTGCAGGCCATGATTTTCCAAACTACTGAACCAAGTGAGCAGGTTTCAGAGTCAAATATTGCACATTACTTCTTACTGTTAAGTGACCTGGAAGTTTCTATATTGTAACTCTTTGTGTCCAGGAGAAAATAACAGTTGTTGTGCCACATTTCCATGGAACATATTGAAGCAGGCCATGATGTTTCCAAAATACTTAACCAAATGAGGATGACTCAGTGTCAAATGATGCAAGTGCACTTCATTGGGACATGTATGCTACAGAAATTTCTATACTGTAACTCTTTGTGATCAGGAGAAAGTCACACTTGTTGTGCAACAGTCAATGGAACATTTACACGGAAGCTATGATATTCCAAAATAGTGAACCACGAGAGAAGGACTCAGAGTCAAATGCTGCAAATGCTCTTCTTCTTAGCGGAAAGTATCCCACCAACGTTTCTATACAGTCATTCTTGTGTTCAGGAGAGTATCACAGCTTGTTTTGCAATGTTTCCCTGGAACATGTTCATGCATGTTATGATTTTCCAAAATATTGCACCAAGTGAGGAGGACTCAGAGTCAAATGTTGGAAGTGCACTTCTTAGTGGAAGTATCCTACAGAATTTTCATACTAGAGACCTCTTTGTGTTCTGCAGAAAATCACACTTGTTTTGCGGTTTCCATGGAAACTATTCATGCAGGAGATGGTTTGCAAAATAGTGAACCAAGTGCGGAGCATTCAGAATCAAATGTAGGAAATGCACTTCTTGCGGACAAGTAACCTAGAGAAGCTTCTACACTGTAACATTTGCATTCAGGAGAAAATCATCCTTGTTTTGTTACATTTGCATGGCACATGCTCACACAGCCCATGATTTTACAAAATAGTGAACCATGTGCGGAGGACTCTGAGTAAAATGTTGCAAGTGCACTTCTTTAGGATAAGTGTCATACGAAGTTACTATATTGTAACTCTTTATGTTCAGGAGGAAATCACACTTGTTGCACGACGTTTCCATGAAACATGTTCATGCATCCAAAATCATGAACCAAGTGAAGAGGACTCAAAGTCATATGTATCATGTGCACTTCTGTGGGACAAGTATCCTACACAGGTTTCTAGACAGTAAACTTTGTGTTCTGGAGAAAACAACATTCGTTTTTTGCTGATTCTACCAACTACGTTCATGCTTCCAATAGCTTGAAAATAGTGACCAAGTGAGGAAGATTCAATTCACATGTTTCACTTTCATTCTAAGTGATAAGAATCCTGTAGATGTTCATAGCTTGTAACTTTTTATGTTCAGGAAAAAATCACACTAGTTCTGTGACGATTCATGGAATATGTTCACGCAGGCCTTGATTTTCAAAAATGGTGAACCAAGTGAGGAGGACTGACAGTCAAATGTTGGAAGTGCACTACTTAGGGATAAGTAAACTACCGAAGATCTATACTGTAACACTTTGTTTTCAGGAGAAAATCATATTGATTGGGAGAACTGCATGGCACATGTTCCCACAGGCCATGATTTTGCAAAATAGTGAACCAAGAGAGGAGGTCGTTGAGTCAATGTTGCAAGTGTACTTCTTTAGGATAAATGTCCTACAGAAGTTCTATATTGTAACTCTATATGTTCAAGAGGAAATCACACTTGTACAACGTTTCCATGCTTGTTCATGCATCCAAAATCGTGAAACAAGTGAAGAGGTCTCACAGTCATATGTAGCATGTTCACTTCTTTGGACAAGTATCCTACACAGGTTTCTAGATGGTAAAACTTTGTGTTCTGGAAAAAACAACATTCATTTGTGCTGATTCTACCAACTATGTTCAGGCCTGTATGAGCTTGAAAATAGTGACCAAGTGAGGAAGCGTCAAAATCACATCTTTCACTTCACTCACAGTGATAAGAATCCTGTAGAATGTTCATACGTTGTAACTGTTTATGTTCAGGAGAAATTCACACTGGTTTTGTGACGTTTCATGGAATATGTTCACGCAGGCCTTGATTTCCAAAATGGTGAACCAAGTGAGGAGGACTGAGAGTCAAATGTTCGAAGTGCACATCTTGGGATAAGTATCCTGCAGAAGATTCTATACTGTAACACTTTGTTTTCAGGAGAAGATCATACTTGTTTTGCAACATTTGCATGTAACATGTTAACGCAGGCCATGATTTTCGAAAATACTGAACCAAGTGAGGAGGGTTCAGAGTCAAATATTGCACATGCACTTGATACCGGTAAGTGTCCTGCGGAAGTTCCTATACTGTAACTCTTTGTGTTCAGGGGAAAATAACAGTTGTTGTGCCACATTTCCATAGAACATATTGAAGCAGGCCATGATTTTTCCAAAATAGTTAACCACGTGAGGATGACTCAGAGTCAAATGTTGCAAGTGCACTTCATTGGGATATGTATCCTACAGAAGTTTCTGTACTGTAACTGTTTGTGATCAGGAGAAAGTCACCCTTGTTGTGCGACAGTCAATGGAACATTTAGATGCAAGCCATGATATTCCAAAATAGTGAAACAAGAGAGAAGGACTCAGTGTCAAATGTTGCAAGTGCTCTTCTCCTTTGGGGTAAGTATCCCACCAAAGTTTCTATACTGTCATTCTTTGTGTTCAGGAGATATCACACTTTGTTTTGCAATGTTTCCCTGGAACATGTTCACACAGGCTATAATTTTTCAAAATAGTGAAACAAGTGAGGAGGACTCAGAGTCAAATGTTGGAAGTGCACTTCTTTATGGTAAGTGTCCTACAGAAGTTTCGATACTGTACCTCTTTGTGTTCTGCAGAAAATCACACTTGTTTTGCCTCCTTTACATGGAACCTATCCATGCAGGAGATGATTTCCAAAACAGTGAATCAAGTGCGGAGAATTCAGAATCAAATATAGGAAGTGCACTTTTTGGGGATAAGTACCATAGAGAAGTTTCTACACTGTAACATTTGCATTCAGGAGAAAAGCATATTGGTTTTTGTGACATTTGCATGGACCATGTTCCCGCATGCCAAGAATTTCCAAAATAGTGAACCAAGTGAGGACGGTTCAGAGTCAAATATTGCACGTGCACTTCTTACTTTTAAGTGTCCTATGGAAGTTCCTATACTGTACCTCTTTTTGTCAGGAGAAATTTACAGTTGTTGTGCCACATTTCCATGGAACATGTTGAAGCAGGCCATGATTTTTCCAAAATAGTTAAATAAGTGAGGATGACTCAGAGTCAAATGATGCAGGTGCGCTTCATTGGGATACGTATCCTACAGAAGTTTCTATACTGTAACTGTTTTTGTTCAGCAGAAAGTCACACTTGCAGTGCGACAGTCAATGGAACATTTACACGCAGCAATGATATACCAAAATAGTGCACTTAGAGAGAAGGACACAGAGTCAAATGTTGCAAGTGCTCTTCTTCTTAGCGGTAAGTATCCCACAAAAGTTTCTACACTGTCATTGTTTGTGTTCAGGTGAGGAGGACTGAGATTCAAATGTTGGAAGTGCACTTCTTAGTGGTAAGTATCCTACAGAAGTTTCAATACTGTACCTCTTTGTGTTCTGCAGAAAATCACACTTGTTTTGTGACATTTCCGTGGAACCTATTCATGCAGGAGATGATTTCCAAAATAGTGAACCAAGTGCACAGGATTCAGAATCAAATGTAGGACTTGCACTTGTTGCGGATAAATATTCTAGAGAAGTTTCTACACTGTAACATTTGCATTCAGGAGAAATTCAGACTTGTTTTGTGACATTTGCATGGAACATGTCCCGCAGGCCATGAGTTTCCAAAATAGTGAACCAAGAGAGAAGGATTTAGAGTCAAATGCTGGAAGTGCACCTCTTAGGGATAATTATCCTACACAAGATTGTATACTGTAACATTTGGGTACAGGAAAAAATCATACTTGTTTTGTGACATTTGCATGGCACATGCTCACACAGCCCATGATTTTACAAAATAGTGAACCAAGTGATCAGGACTCTGAGTCCAATGTTGCAAGTCCACTTCTTTAGGATAAGTGTCATACAGAAGTTTCTATACTGTAACTCTTTGTGTTCAGGAGGAAATCACACTTGTTGTACGACATTTCCATGAAACATGTTCATGCATGTCATTCCATTCGAAAATCAAGAACCAAGGGAGAGGACTCACGGTCATGTGTAGCATGTGCACTTGTTTGGGACAAGTATCTTACACAGGTTTCCAGACGGTACAACTTTGTGTTCTGGAGAAAAAACATTCCATTTGTGCTGATTCTACCAACTATGTTCAGGCCTGTAATGAGCTTGAAAATAGTGACCAAGTGAGGAAGCGTCCAATTCACAACTTTCACTTTCAATTCTCAGTGATAAGAATCCTGTAGATGTTCATACGTTGTAACTGTTTATGTTCAGAAGAAAATCACACTGGTTTTGTGACGTTTTCATGGAATATGTTCACACAGGCTTTGATTTTCCAAAATGGTGAACCAAGAGAAGAGGACTGAGAGTCAAATGTTGGAAGTGCACTTCTTGGGGATAAGTATCCTACAGAAGATTCTATGCTGTAACACTTTGTGTTCAGGAGAAGATCATACTTGTTTCGCAACATTTGCATGTAACATGTTCACACAGGCGATGATTTTCGAAAATAGTGAACCAAGTGAGGAGGGTTCAAAGTCAAGTATTTCACGAGCACTTATTACTGGTAAGTGTCCTACAGAAGTTCCTATACTGTAACTCTTTGTGTTCAGGAGAAAATAACAGTTGTTGTGCCACATTTCCATGGAACATTTTGACACAGGCCATGATTTTTCCAAAATAGTTAAACAACTGAGGATGACTCAGAGTCAAATGTTGCAAGTGCACTACATTGGGATATGTATCCTACAGAAGTTTCTATACTGTTACTCTTTGTGATCAGAAGAAGGTCACACTTGTTGTGCGACAGTCAATGAAACATTTACACACAAGCCATGATATTCCAAAATAGTGAACCAAGAGAGAAGGACTCAGAGTCAAATGTTGCAAGTGCTCTTCTCCGTTGGGGTAAGTATCCCACCAAAGTTTGTATAATGTCATTCTTGGTGTTCAGGAGAGTATCACACTTGATTTCCAATGTTTCCCTGGAACATGTTCATGCAGGCTATGATTTTCCAAAATAGTGAACCTAGTGAGGAGGACTCAGAGTCAAATGTTGGAATTGCAGTTTCTTAGTGTTAAGATTCCTACAGAAATTTCGATACTGTATCTCTTTGTGTTCTGCAGAAATCACACTTGTTTTGCGACGTTTCCATGGAACCTATTCATGCAGGAGATGGTTTCCAAAATAGTGAACCAAGTGTGGAGGATTCAGAATCAAATGTAGGAAGTACACTTCTTGGGGATAAGTATCCTAGAGAAGTTTCTACATTGTAACATTTGCGTTTAGGAGAAAATCATCCTTGTTTTGTGACATTTGCATGGAACATGTTCACGCAGGCCATGAATTTCCAAAATAGTGAACCACGTGTGGAGGATTCAGAATCAAATGTAGGAAGTACACTTCTTGGGGATAAGTATCCTAGAGAAGTTTCTACATTGTAACATTTGCGTTTAGGAGAAAATCATCCTTGTTTTGTGACATTTGCATGGAACATGTTCACGCAGGCCATGAATTTCCAAAATAGTGAACCAAGTGCGGAGGATTCAGAGTCAAATGCTGGAGGTGCACCTCTTAGGGATAAGTATCCTACAGAAGTTTGTATACTGTAACATTTGCGTTCAGGAGAAAATCATACTTGATTTGTGACATGTGCATGGCACATGTTCACACAGGCCATGATTTTACAAAATAGTGAACCAAGTGTGGAGGACTCTGAGTCAAAAGTTTCAAATGCACTTCTTTTTTTTTAAAACATTTTTATTATTATTTCTGCTCATACAAACTTAATAGGTATACCACTTCCCTCCCCTCTCCTCTTCCCCCCCGAACCCCCTGCTCCTCCTCTCTCCCTCCCCATCTCCCAGTGCCAACCCCCCAATTCCAAGAGAGTCCTTTATTGTGTATGCCTAACTCTCCCTTTGGTCCTCCTTTCCAATGACATAAAAGGTCCCAGTGGCATTTCCCTGAACCCTTTCTCGTGTTCCCCTTAAGCATAGGAACACTACTGTGCCTATCAAACCCTTGCCTCCAAGGATCTTGGTGCCTTTAGCCAAAGTTAGACTTTGTGAGGTCAATAGTGTGATGGCCATGGCACAGGGCATGCAAAGTCCTATTATGATTGCTTCAGCCCTATCTAGTGTGGAGACTCATCAAATCATTGCTCCCCCATCCTTTTGCTCTTACAATCTTACTGCCCCCTCTTCCGCAGATGTCCCTCAGATTCAGGATGAGGGGAGATTAGGCTGGCTTAGTTCTATGTGGATGATATAGAGTCCCTGAAGTTCTGGATTGTGGTTTGTTGATTTTCTTTTGCAGTTTTGCTGCTCCTGCAATGCCCTTCACTCCATCCTGATGGGCACTGTATGTCACCCCCTGGTCAGAGACAAAAAACTGTTAAACTGGACTCTTGTTATAATAGCACATTCAAGGGTAGATGTAATCAAAGCAGGAAACCTCGGTGAGGGAGGCATCAGTCACCCATTTCCAAAAGGATCTCTTTTCATCTGCCAGACTATATGCCCTCCCCTTCTGGTGAGATCATACCCCCTCAGTTGTACATGATCAGGAACGAACGTCTGTGAACTTAACCAGATGTCACATTACTTACTTGCAGTCCTTGGAGGACGATTTTCTCTGCTGTAACATGGTCCCCTCTCTCCTTGTGTCTGGTGTGGCCCTCAACCCCATCCCTCCTGTTCACAATCCTTGCAATTACCGTATTACATAGATTTACCCTTGAGTGTCTCAATGTGGGCTGGGTGAGTTTGGTACTAGGAGCCACCTATTAGGGAGTACATACGGCACATAACTTTCTGGGATTGGGATACTTCACTTTATATAATTGTTTCTAATGACATCCATTTCCCGGCAAATTCCAGTAATTCATCATCTTTGATGGCTGAGTAGTACTCCGTTGTATAGATGTACCACAGTTTCCTTATCCACTCGTCAACTGTTGGACATTTAGGTTGATTCCAGGACTTTGCTATTGTAAACCGTGCTGCTATGAACATAGTCGTGCTTGTGCTATCGAGGCAAACCTCTGCTGCATGGGGGGTTTTCCCAAAAGTGGAATAGCAGGGTCATATGGCATTTCAATCTTTAATTTCTTTAAGAATCTCCAGACGGCTCGCCAGAATGGCTGTATGAGCCTGCATTTCCACCAGCAATGTAGCAGAGTTCCCCTCTCTCCACATCCTCTCCAGCACCTGTTGTTGTTTGTATTGTGGATTTTTGCCATCCTG
Source organism: Typhlomys cinereus (assembly GCA_023101885.1). Taxonomy (NCBI): domain Eukaryota; kingdom Metazoa; phylum Chordata; class Mammalia; order Rodentia; family Platacanthomyidae; genus Typhlomys; species Typhlomys cinereus. The sequence continues at coordinate 530,056 of JALPQD010000811.1, read as the reverse complement.
ACCGGGGTGAGATGATATCTCAGGGAAGTTTACATTTGCATTTCCCTGATGGCTAAAGAAGTGGAGCATTTTTCAAGATCTTTGTTAGACATTTTAATTTCATCTCTGGTAAAATTTCTATTTTTATGGGAATATTTATTTAATTTTTATTAATACATTTTTATTATTATTTCAGCTCATACAAACTTATTAGGTAAACCAGTTTCCTCCCTCCTTCCTCCTCCCCCCGTACCTCCTGGTCCACCTCACCCCCCTCCCTCCCCATCCCCCAGTGCCTCCCGCCCCAATTCCTAGAGTGTCCCTTCTTGTACATGTCTGATTTTCCTCTGGACCCTCCTCTCCGATGACATACAAGGACCCAGTGTCCTTTCCCTGAACCCTTTCCCCTGTTCCCCTTAGGTGTAGGAACACTGCTGTGGCTGCCAATCCTTTGCCTCCAAGGATCTTGGTGTCTTCAGCAGATGCTAGAATTTGTGAGGTCAACAGTGTTTTGGACAATGCACAGGGCATGCAAAGTCCAATTATGATTGCTTCAGCCCTAACTAGTATGGAGAATCTTACATATCATTGCTCCTCCCATCCTTTTCCTCTTACACTCTTACCGCCCCCTCTTCCGCAAATTTCCCTGAGCTTCAAGATGGGGAGAAATTAAGCTGGCCTAGTTCTAGGTGGTTGATATAGAGTCTCTGAAATTCTGGATTGTGGTTTGTTGTTTTTCTTTTGCACTTTTGCTGCTCCTGAAATGCCCTTCACTCCATCCTGGTGGACATTGTATGTTACCACCTGGCCAGAGACAAAAAGCTGTTAAACTAGAGTCTTGTGATAAAAGCACATTCAAAGGTAGATGAATAAAAGTGGGAAACCACAGTGAGGGAGGGGTCTATCACACATTTTCAAATTGATTACTTTTTATCTGCCAGACTATATGCCCTCCTCTTCTAGTGAGATCACACCCCCTCAGTAGCAAATGATCAGGAACAAAAGTCTGTGAACTTAATCAGATGTCTCATTACTTATTTCGGGCCTTGATGGAGGCCTATTTTCCCTGTTGTAACATGGTCCCTGTTCTCCTTGTTTCTGGTGTGGCCCTCCTACCCCATCCCTCCTGTTCATAATCCTTGCAATTACTGTCTGTAGGTGGGCTGGTTGGGTTTGGTACTAGGAGCACCCTATTAGGGAGTACATACGGTGCTTAATTTTCTGGGTCTGGGATACTTCACTTAATATAATTGTTTCTAATGACATCCATTTCCTGGCAAATTCCAGTAATTTTTCATTTTTGATGCCTGAGTAGTACTCCATTGTATAGATGTACCACAGTTTCCTTATCCACTCGTCAACTGTTGGACATTTGGGATGATTCCATAACTTTGCTATTGTAAACACTGGTGCTATGAACATGGTCGTGCTTGTGCTATGGAGGGGAACCTCTGCTGTATGGGGCGTTATTCCGAAAAGTGGAATAGCAGGGTCTTATGGCATTTCAATCTTTAATTTCTTTAAGAATCTCCAGATGGCTCGCCAGAGTGGCTGTATGAGCCTGCATTCCCACCAGCAATGTAGGAGAGTTCCCCTCTCTCCACATCCTCTCCAGCATTTGTTGTTGTTTGTATTGTGGATTTTTGCCATCCTGACTGGGGTGAGATGATATCTCAAGGAAGTTTTGATTTGCATTTCCCTGATGGCTAAGGAAGTGCAGCATTTTTAAGATATTTGTTAGACATTTTAATTTCATCTCTGGTAAAATTTCTTTTAAGTTCCAGGGCCCATTTTTCAATTGGGCCATTGGTTTCCTTGGAGTTTAGTTTTCTAAGTTCTTTGTGCACTCTGGACAGTAGAGCTCTGTCAGATATGTGGTTAGTGAAGATTTTCTCTCATTCTGTGGGTTGCTTTTGAGCTCATGTTACAATCTCTATATCTGAACAAAGGCTCTTTAATTTCACAAGATCCCAATTGTTGAGAGTTGGTAGCAGGGACTGTGCCTTTGGATGTCTGTTTAGGAAATGTTGCCCTAGCCCAATCAGCTCAAGGGAGTTCCCTATCCTTTCAAAAATGGATTTTATAGTCTCTGGCCTTATATCAAGGTCCTTGATCCATTTGGAATTAAGTCTTGTACATGGTGACAAGTACGGTTCCAGCTTTAATCTTCTGCATGTGGAGATCCAGTTTTGCCAGCACTATTTGTTGAAGATGCTATTCTTTTTCCATTGGATTCTTTGAGCCCCTTTGTCGAAGATCAAATGGCTGTACTTTTGTGGGCTTATATCTTGGTCTTCAACCCTTATCCATTGATCTGTGTGTCAATTTTGGAGCCAGTACCAGGCTGCTTTTATAACTATGGATTTGTAGTATAGACTAAAGTTTGGTATGGTAATACCTCCAGCAGTGTTTTTGTTACTCAGGATTGTCTTTGCTATCCTGGGTCTTTTGTGCCTCCATATGAATTTTGAGATTAATTGGTCAACTTCTTTAAAGAATTGCTTTGGGATTTTAATTGTCATAGCATTGAATCTGTATATTGCCTTGGTGGGATGGTCATTTTACGATGTTGATTCTGCCAATCCAGGAGCATGGGAGGTCTTTCCACCTACTGATGTCTTCAGCAATTTCTTTCTTTAGGGTTTTAAAATTTACATTGTAAAGATCTTTTACCTCCTTGGTTAGGTTTATACCAAGGTATTTCATTTATTCAGGGGCTACAGTAAATGGGATTGTTTCTCTCAAGACTTTTTCACTTCTTTCATTCTGGGCATATAGGAAGGCCTCTGATTTTTGCACATTTATTTTGTATCCTGCCACCCTGCTGAACTTCTCAATTAGTTCCAGGAGCTTCCTGGTTGAATTTTTGGGATCCCTCAGGTATAAGATCATGTCATCTGCAAATAGGGATAGTTTGACTTCTTCCTTGCTGATTTGAATCCCTTTTATGTCCCTTTCTTGTCTTATGGCTTCAGCTAAGACTTCAAGTACAATATTGAATAGAAGTGGTGAGAATGGACAGCCTTGTCTAGTTCCTGATCAAAGTGGGAATGCTTCCAATTGTTCCCCATTGATCATAATCCTTGCTGTGGGCTTGTTGTATACAGCTTTTATTATATTGATAAAGGTTCCTTCCATTCCTACTGTCTCTAGCGTTTTGATCATAAAAGGCTGTTGGATCTTATCAAAAGCTTTTTCTGCATCTATCGGGAGTATCATGTGGTCTTGTACTTTGGACTGGTTTACATGATGAATTGATTTTCGTATGTTGAACCAACCTTGCGTGCCAGGGATGAAGCCTACTTGGTCCCTGTGAATGATCTTTTCGATATGTTTCTGAATCCGATTCGCTAAAACTTTGTTGAGAATCTTTGCATCTGTGTTCATCAGGGAGATCGTCCTATAGTTTTCTTTTTCTAAGTGAATCTTTATTAGGTTTTGGGATTAAGACGATATTAGCTTCATAGAAGGAATTTGGTAGTGTTCCTTCCTTTGCTATTTGATGGAAGAGTTTAAGGAGTATTGGTGTTATTGACTCCTTAAATGTCTGGTAGAATTCTGTGCTGAATCCATCTGGTCCAGGACATTTTTTGGTGGGAAGATTCGAGATTACTTCTTCAATTTCCTTGTAGGTTATAGGGCCATTTAAGTAATTCACAACTTCCTGATCCAATTTAGGTAAGATGTCTTTACTTAGAAATTCATGCATCTCTTGTGTGTTGTCAAACTTCACTGAGTATAAGTTTTTGAAGTATGATGTTATAATTCTCTGGATTTCTTGGGTATCAGTAGTGATTACTCCATGTTCATTTCTTATTTGTTAATTTGTGTTTTCTCTCTCTTGCTTTTGGTTAATTTAGCTAGGGATGTATCTATCTTATTGATTTTTTCAAAGAACCAGCTTTTTGAGTGCTTGATTTTTTCTATTGTTTTCTTAGTCTCGATTTCAGATATTTCTCCCCTTATTTTGCTAATTTCCTCTCTTTTCCTACTTTTGGGATCAGATTGCTCAAATTTCTCTAAAGCCTTAAGCTGCTTTGTTAAGTTATTTATTTCTGATGTTTCCATTTTTTTGATGTAGGCATTAAGAGCTATGAACTTACCTCTTAGAACAGCTTTCATTGTGTCCCAGAGATTTTGGTAAGTTGTATTTTCGTGATCGTTCACTTTCAGGAAATCTTGAATTTCCTCTTTAATTTCTTTCTGAATCCAGTTCTCATTCAGCATCATATTGTTAAGTTTCCAGGAGTTAGTGTATTTTCTCTTGTTTGTGGTGTTGTGGATGTCAAGCTTTAGGCTGTGGTGGTCTGATAGGGCACAGGTTAGAATTTCAACTTTTTTGTATATGTGTAGATTCGTTTTGTGGCCCAATATGTGATCTATTTTGGAAAAAGTTCCGTGTGCTGCTGAGAAAAATGTGTATTCTTTTGTGCGTGGGTGAAAAGTTCGATAGAGATCTGTAAGGTCCATTTCTTTCAGGGTTTGATTAAGTTCCAAAGTGTCCCTGTTAAGCTTTTGACCTGTTGATCTATCCCATGTTGGGAGGGCGGTGTTGAAATCCCCAAGAATGATCTTTTGGGGGTTGATTTCTTGCTTTAGGTGCTGTAGGGTTTTCTTAATGAATGTGGAGGGGCCCGTATTGGGTGCATAAATGTTCAGGATTGTGAAGTCTTCCTGGCGAATTGTACCTGTGACTAAAATGTAGTATCCATCTGTGTCTCTTATGATTTTCTTTGGTTTGAAGTCCACTTTGTCTGAAAGCATAAATGCTGCCCCTGCCTGTTTCCTGGTTCTATTAGCTTGCAAGATTTTGGACCAGCCTTTCATTCTTAGGATGTGCCTATCTTTTATGGTGAGATGAGTTTCCTGAAGGCAGCAGATTCTTGGATTGTGGTTTTTAATCCAAGTTTGTAATCTGTGTCTCTTAATCGGTGAGTTAATACCATTGACATTTAATGTTATAATGGAGAAATTATTTTTACTTCTGGACATTTTTTATGTTTAGTAGATTTTGTAAGCATGTTGTTTGATATTTATGTTTTGGTGGTATTATACTTCCCTTCTCTCCTCCTGGATACGCTTGTTTTTTTCTTCAAGCTTGAGTATCAGTTCTAGGATTTTTTGCAGGCCTGGTTGGGTAGACATGTATCCCTTCAAGTTGTCTTTGTGCTGGAAAACTTTTCTTTCTCCCTCAATCACGACAGATAGTTTTGCCGGATATATCAGTCGCGGTTGGCATTTTTGCACACTTAATACTTGAAGTATGTCTCTCCAAGCTCTTCTTGCTTTTACTGTTTCCATTGAGTAGTCATTTGTTATTCTAATAGGTTTACCTTTAAAAGTGACTTGCTTTTTTTCTCTTGAAGCTCTCAGTACCTTTTCTTTGTCTTGAATGTGCAGTGTTTTGACTATTATTTGCCGTGGCGATTTTCTATTGTGGTCGTATCTGTTTGGAGTGCGAAATGCCTCTTGTATTTGGATAGGCCTCTCATTCTTTAATTGTGGGAAGTTTTCATTTATGATGAATTGAAATATTTCCTCAGGTGTGGTATTTTGGGATTCTTGTTCTGGTATTCCATGAATGTGCATGTTAGGCTTCTTCAGGGTGTCCCATATCTCTTGAATGTTCCTCTCCAGTATCTTTTTGGCTTATACAATCTCTTCCATTGAGCTGCTTAATTCTCCCACTTTGTCTTCAAGATCTGAAATTCTATTTTCTGCCTCATTTGTTCTGCTGATAAGACTCTCTGTTGAGTTTTGGGTTGAAGATAACTTGTCTTTTAGTTCAATTTTAAACTCTGCCTGAGACTGTTTTAATTGCTCCATACCTATTTTTGTTTCTTGAACTGTTTTTCTCAACTCCTCCAAGTGCCTGTTGTGTTCCTGTTCAAAATGGTTGATACGGTTGTTTAACTCTTCTCGGATTTTCTCTTTCATAGTATTAATCATGGTAAGGATCATACTCTGAAAGTCGTGATGTTGGGTCTGGCTTTCATGGCTATTTTCAGTGGATTTGTTCTGGTCAGAATCCCTCATTATGGGATTGATTCTTTCGGCAGGAGATTGGTCTTCTTGGGTTTTGTTTCTTGTGGATCTGCACTTTGACTTGTAGATTGTTGTTGTGTTTTTTAAGACCTTTCAGTTTCTGTGTTTTTCACTGAATCGACGTAGTTAGTATTGTTACGCTTGCCAGTTATTACTAGTGCTTGCCTTGGATTGGGTATGTTTGTGTATTGTTATTATTATATCCTAGACGAGGCTACTAGGCTGTTAGTATGTCAATTAAGTCTGGTTATGTTACCAGGAGGTGAATATTAGTTTGGTATTGCACTTTTATGATTTAGTTTCTTGGTGAAATGTGGGGGTGAGTGGTGTACTCCCTGGAGTTGTATGTTGTGGGGTGGCTGTATGAGAAAGTTGATCTAGAACATTGATATTTTAAAGGATCAGTAAGGTGAAAAGAAAAAGTTTACCTATCTTTGGGCTGGATGAGAAGAAACTCACCCACGTGATATAAGGATTGTAGTGGAGTACAGATGTATGGCCTGTGCTCCCTTTGTTCCTTAGAATTTTGCTTGAGTTTCCTTTGGGCTCTATTGAATTCTGAGTAGCAGTGTGTCTTCCGTGGACCATGTGCATAGGTCTCCGGTGGGCCAGAGAGGCAGAGGGTCTGATGTTGATGGCAGAGTTCTTCACCTGCGATCTGGGAAGGTGGGCGCAGAGAGGGGCAGGGCCCCGGGGTCAAAGCCAGCGGCTGCACAATGCATTGCTGCTGGCCGGGCTGCTCCTGGGTGGGGGGCAGGACTGGGCTGGGCTCTTTTGCTCCCTGGCTCATTGGCAGAATTCTTCACCTGGAATACAGGGGGGTGGCTAAGCGCACGGGGCTGGAGGGTGCGAGGGGCTTGGATACGGGGCGGGTCCCAGGCTAAGCCGCAGTCAGCCTGGGTGCTCACCGCAGGTACGCGTGGGGCTCCGGGTGCTTGGGGGCTGGGCTGGGCTCTCACTCTCTCACTCACTCACCTTACGCGGGGGCGGGGCGGCGGAGATGGGCTGTTGTCACCCAGGGCGGGGTCGCAAGCCTAGCTGCAGTCCTCCTGGGTTCTCCCCGCTGGGACGCGTGGGGTTCCGGGGTGGTTGGGGCACAAGTTCACTTCTTTAGGATAAGTGTCATACAGAAGTTTCTATACTGTAACTCTTTGTGTTAAGGAGGAAATCACACTTGTGCTACGTTTCCATGAAACAAGTTCATACATGTCATTCCCTTCCAAAATCGTGAACAAAGTGAAGAGGACTCACAGTCATATGTAGCATGTGCACTTCTTTGGGACAAGTATCCTACACAGGTTTCTAGAAGGTAAAACATTGTGTTCTGGAGAAAACAACATTTGTTTTGTGCTGATTCTACCAACTATGTTCAGGCCTGTAATGAGCTTGAAAATAGTGACCAAGTGAGGAAGTGTCAAATTCACATGTTTCACTTTTACTTCTCAGTGATAAGAATCCTGTAGATGTTCATACGTTGTAACTTTTTATGTTCAGAAGAAATTTACACTGGTTCTGTGACGTTTTCATGGAATATGTTCACACAGGCCTTGATTTTCCAAAATGGTAAACCAAGTGAGAAGGACTGAGAATCAAATGTTGGAAGTGCACTTCTTAGGGATAAGTATCCTACAGAAGATTCTATGCTGTAACACTTTGTGTTCATACTTGTTTTGTGACATTTGCATATAACATGTTCATGCAGACCATGATTATCCAAAATAGTGTACCAAGTGAGGAGGGTTCAGAGTCAAATATTACACGTGCACTTCTTAACGGCAAGTGTCCCACGGAAGTTACTATATTGTAACTCTTTGTGTTCAGGAGAAAATAACAGTTCTTTTGCCACATTTCCATGGAACATGTTGAAGCAGGCCATCATTTTTCCAAAATAGTTAACCAAATGAGGATGACTCAGAGTCAAATATTGAAAGTGCAATTCGTTGGGATAAGTATCCTACAGAAGTTTCTATACTGTAACTCTTTGTGATCAGGAGAAAGTCACCCTTGTTGTGCGACAATCAATGGAACATTTACACGCAAGCCATGATATTACAAAATAGTGAACCAAGAGAGAAGGACTCAGAGTCAAATGACGCAAGTGTTCTTCTTCTTAGCGGTAAGTATCCCACAAAAGTTTCTATACTGTCATTCTTTGTTTTCAGGAGAGTAACACATTGTTTTGCAATGTTTCCCTGGAACATGTTCACACAGGCTATGATTTTCCAAAATAGTGAACAAAGAGAGAAGGATTCAGAGTCAAATGTAGCAAGTTCTCTTCTTCTTAGCAGTAAGTATCCCACAAATTTTCTATACTGTCATTCTCTGTGTTCAGGTTAGTAGGACTTAGAGTAAAATGTTGGAAGTGTACTTCCTAGTGGTATGTCTCCTACAGAAGTTTCAATACTGTACCTCTTTGTGTTCTGCAGAAAATAACACTTGTTTTGCCACGTTTCCATGGAACCTCTTCATTCAGGAGATGATTTCCAAAATAGTGAACCAAGTACGGAGGATTCATAATCAAATGTAGGAAGTATATTTCTTGGGGATAAGTATCCTAGAGAAGTTTCTACACTGTAACATTTGCGTTCAGGACAAAATCATACTTGTTTTGTGACATTTGCGTGGAACATGTATACGCATGACATGAATTTCCAAAATAGTGAACCAAGTGAGGAGGATTCATAGTCAATTGCTGGAAGTGCAACTCTTAGGGAGGAGTATCCTATAGAAGTTTGTATACTGTAACTTTTGCGTTCAGGAGAAAATCATACTGGTTTTGTGACATTTGCATGGCATATGTTCAGACAGGCCATGATTTTCCAAAACAGTGAACCAAGTGAGGAGGACACAGAGTCAAATGTTGGAAGTGCACTTCTTAGTGGTAAGTCTCCTACAGAAGTTTCGATACTGTACCTCTTTGTGTTCTGCAGAAAATTACACTTGTTTTGCGATGTTTCCATGGAACCTATTCATGCAGGAGATGATTTCCAAAATAGTGAACCAAGTGCAGAAGATTCAGAATCAAATGTAGGAAGTGCACTTCTTGCGGATAAGTATTCTAGAGAAATTTCTGCACTGTAACATTTGCGTTTAGGAGAGAATCATACATGTTTTGTGACATTTCCATGGAACATGTTCACGGAGGCCATAGGTTTCCAAAATAGTGAACCAAGTGAGGAGGATTTAGAGTCAAATTCTGGAAGGTCACCTATTAGAGATAAGTATCCTACAGAAGTTTGTATAATGTAACATTTGGGTTCAGGAGAAAAACATACTTGTTTTGTGACATTTGCATGGCACATGTTCGCACAGGCCATGATTTTACAAAATAGTGAACCAAGTGAGGAGGACTCTGAGTCAAATGTTTCAAGTGCACTTCTTTAGGATAAGTGTCGTACAGCAGTTTCTATAATGTAACTCTTTGTGTTCAGGAGGAAATAAAACTTGTTGCACGACGTTTCCATGACACATGTTGATGCATGTCATACCCTTCCAAAATCGTGAATCAAGTGAAGAGGACTCACAGTCATATGTACCATGTGCACTTCTTTGGGACAAGTATCCTACACAGGTTTCTAGACGGTAAAACTTTGGGTTCTGGAGAAAACAACATTCGTTTTGTGCTGATTCTACCAACTATGTTCAGGCCTGTAATGAGCTTGAAAATAGTGAGCAAGTGAGGAAGCGTCAAATTCACATGTTTCGCTTTCACTTCTCAGTGATAAGAATCCTGTAGATGTTCATACGTTGTAACTTTTTATGTTCAGGAAGAAATCACACTGGTTTTTTGATGTTTTCATGGAATATGTTCATGCAGACCTTGATTTTCCAAAATGGTGAACCAAGTGAGGAGGACTGAGAGTCAAATGTTGGAAGTGCACTTCTTAGGGATAAGTATCCTGCAGAAGATTCTATACTGTAACACTCTGTGTTCAGGAGAAGATCATACTTGTTTTGCGACATTTGCATATAACATGTTCACGCAGGCCATGATTTTCCAAAACAGTGAACCACGTGAGGAGGGTTCAGAGTCAAATGTTGCAAGTGCACATCGTTGGGATATGTATCCTACAGAAGTTTCTATTCTGTAACTCTTTGTGATCAGGAGAAAGTCACCCTTGTTGTGCGACAGTCAATGGAACATTTACACGCAAGCCATGATATTCTGAAATAGTGAACCAAGAGAGAAGGACTCAGAGTCAAATGTTGAAAATTCTCTTCTTCTTAGCAGTAAGTATGCCACCAAAGTTTCTATACTGTCATTCTTTGTGTTCAGGAGAGGATCACACTTGTTTTGCAATGTTTCCCTGGAACATGTTCATGCAGGCTATGATTTTCCAAAATAGTGAACCAAGTGAGGAGTACTCAGAGTCAAATGTTGGAAGTGTACTTCTTAGTGGTAAGTATCCTACAAAAGTTTCGATACTATACCTCTTTGTGTTCTGCAGAAAATCACACTTGTTTTGCAACGTTTCCATGGAACCTATTCATGCAGGAGATGATTTCCAAAACAGTGAACCAAGTGCAGAAGATTCAAAATCAAATGTAGGAAGTGCATTTCTTGCGGATAAGTATTCTACGGAAGTTTCTACACTGTATCATTTTCGATCATGTGAAAATCATACTTGTTTTGTGACATTTCCATGAAAAATGTTCACGCAGGCCATGAGTTTCCAAAATAGTGAACCAAGTGAGGAGGATTCAGAGTGCACCTCTTAGGGATAAGTATCCTACAGAGGTTTGTATACTGTATCATTTGTGAACAGGAGAAAATCTTACTTGTTTTTTGACATTTGTATGGCACATGTTCACACAGGCCATGATTTTACAAAATAGTGAACCAAGTGAGGAGGACTCTGAGTCAAATGTTTCAAGTGCACTTCTTTAGGATAAGTGTCATACAGCAGTTTCTATAATGTAACTCTTTGTGTTCAGGAGGAAATAAAACTTGTTGCACGACGTTTCCATGAAACATGTTGATGCATGTCATACCCTTCCAAAATCGTGAATCAAGTGAAGAGGACTCACAGTCATATGTACCATGTGCACTTCTTTGGGACAAGTATCCTACACAGGTTTCTAGACGGTAAAACTTTGTGTTCTGGAGAAGACAACATTCGTTTTGTGCTGATTCTACCAACTATGTTCAGGCCTGTAATGAGCTTGAAAATAATGAGAAAGTGAGGAAGCATCAAATTCACATCTTTCACTTTCACTTCTCAGTGATAAGAATCCTGTAGATGTTCATACGTTGTAACTTTTTATGTTCAGGAAGAAATCACACTGGTTTTTTGATGTTTTCATGGAATATGTTCATGCAGACCTTGATTTTCCAAAATGGTGAACCAAGTGAGGAGGACTGAGAGTCAAATGTTGGAAGTGCACTTCTTAGGGATAAGTATCCTGCAGAAGATTCTATACTGTAACACTCTGTGTTCAGGAGAAGATCATACTTGTTTTGTGACATTTGCATATAACATGTTCACGCAGGCCATGATTTTCCAAAACAGTGAACCAAGTGAGGAGGGTTCAGAGTGAAATGTTGCAAGTGCACTTCGTTGAGATATGTATCCTACAGAAGTTTATATCCTGTAACTCTTTGTGATCAGGAGAAAGTCACACTTGTTGTGTGACAGTGAATGGAACATTTACATGCAAGCCATGATATTCCGAAATAGTGAATCAAGAGAGAAGGACTCAGAGTCAAATGTTGCAAGTGCTCTTCTTCTTAGCGGTAAGTATCCCACCAAAGTTTCTATACTGTCATTCTTTGTGTTCAGGAGAGGATCACACTTGTTTTGCAATGTTTCTCTGGAACATGTTCAAGCAGGCTATGATTTTCCAAAATAGTGAACCAAGTGAGGAGTACTCAGAGTCAAATGTTGGAAGTGTACTTCTTAGTGGTAAGTATCCTACAAAAGTTTCGATACTATACCTCTTTGTGTTCTGCAGAAAATCACACTTGTTTTGCAACGTTTCCATGGAACCTATTCATGCAGGAGATGATTTCCAAAACAGTGAACCAAGTGCAGAGGATTCAGAATAAAATGTAGGAAGTGCACTTCTTCCGGATAAGTATTCTACAGAAGTTTCTACACTGTAACATTTGCGTTCAGGTGAAAATCATACTTGTTTTGTGACATTTCCATGAAACATGTTCACGCAGGCCATGAGTTTCCAAAATAGTGAACCAAGTGAGGAGGATTCAGAGTCAAATGCTGGAAGTGCACCTCTAAGGGATAAGTATCCTACAGACGTTTGTATACTGTAACATTTGGGTTCAGGAGAAAATCATACTTGTTTTGTGACATTTGTATGGCACATGTTCACACAGGCCATGATTTCACAAATAGTGAACCAAGTGAGGAGGACTCTGAGTCAAATATTTCAAGTGCACTTCTTTAGGATAAGTGTCGTACAGAAGTTTCTATACTGTAACTCTTTGTGTTCAGGAGGAAATAACACTTGTTGCACGACGTTTCCATGAAACATGTTCATGCATGTCATTCCCTTCCAAAATCGTGAGCCAAGTGAAGAGGACTAACAGTCATATGTACCATGTGCACTTCTTTGGGACAAGTATCCTACACAGGTTTCTAGACGGTAAAACTTTGTGTTCTGGAGAAAACAACATTCACTTTGTGCTGATTCTACCAACTATGTTCAGGCCTGTAATTAGCTTGAAAATAGTGACCAAGTGAGGAAGCCTCAAATTCACATCTTTCATTTTCACTTCTCAGTGATAAGAATCCTGTAGATGTTCATAAGTTGTAACTTTTTATGTTCAAGTGGAAATCACACTGGTTTTGTGACGTTTTCATGGAACATGTTCACTCAGGGTATGGTTATACAAAATAGTGAACCAAGGGAGGAGGACACAGAGTCAAATGTTGGAAGTGCACTTCTTAGTGGTAAGTATCCTACAGAAGTTTCGATTCTATACCTCTTTGTGTTCTGCAGAAAATTACACTTGTTTTGCGATGTTTCCATGGAACCTATTCATGCAAGAGATGATTTCCAAAATAGTGAACCAAGTGCAGAGAATTCAGAATCAAATGTAGAAAGTTCATTTCTTGTGGATAAGTATTCTAGAGAAGTTTCTGCACTGTAACATTTGCGTTTAGGAGAAAATCATTCATGTTTTGTGACATTTCCATGGAACATGTTCATGCAGGCCGTGGGTTTCCAAAATAGTGAACCAAGTGAGGAGGATTTAGAGTCAAATGCTGGAAGGTCACCTCTTAGGGATAAGTATCCTACAGAAGTTTATATACTGTAACATTTGGGTTCAGGAGAAAATCATACTTGTTTTGTGACATTTGCATGGCACATGTTCACACAGGCCATGATTTTACAAAATAGTGAACCAAGTGAGGAGGACTCTGAGTCAAATGTTGCAAGTGCACTTCTTTAGGATAAGTGGCGTACAGAAGTTTCTATACTGTAACTCTTTGTGTTCAGGAGGAAATCACACTTGTACGACATTTCCATGAAACATATTCATGCATGTCATTCCCTTCCAATATCGTGAGCCAAGTGAAGAGGACTCACAGTCATATGTAGCATGTGAACTTCTTTGCGATAAGTATACTACACAGGTTTCTAGATGGTAAAACTTTGTGTTCTGGAGAAAACCACATTCGTTTTGTGCTGACTCTACCAAATATGTACAGGCCTGTAATGAGCTTGAAAATAGTGACCAAGTGAGGAAGCGTCAAATTCACGTTTCACTTTCACGTCTCAGTGATAAGAATCCTGTAGATGTTCATACGTTGTACCTTTTTTTGTATAATACATTTTTATTATTATTTCAGCTCATACAAACAATAGGTACACCAGTTCCCTCCCTCCCTCCTCCTCCCCACCGAGACCCCTACTCCCCCTCCCCTCACCTTTCCCCCCATCCCCCCGTGCCTCCCGCCCCGATTCCCACAGTCCTTTCTTGTGCATGCCTGACTCTCCTCTGGGCCCTCCTCTCTGATGATGTACAAGGACCCAGTGGCATTTCCCTGAACCCCTTCCTGTGTTCCCCTTAAGCATAGGAACACTACTGTGGCTGTCAATCCCTTGCCTCCAAGGATCTTGGTGCCTTTAGCAGATGCTAGACTTTGTGAGGTCAATAGTGTGTTGGACATTGCGCTGGGCATACAATGTCCAATTATGATTGCTTCGCCCATAACTTGTGTGGAATATCTTGCAAATCATTGCTCCTCCCATCCTTTTGCTCTTACACTCTTACCGCCCCCTCTTCCGCAAATGTCCCTGAGCTTCAGGATGGGGATTGATTATTCTGGCCTAGTTCTAGGTGGTTGATATAGAGTCTCTGAAGTTCTGGATCGTGGTTCGTTGATTTTCTTTTGCAGTTTTGTTGCTCCTGTAATGCCCTTCACCTCATCGTGATGGGCACTGTATGTAACCCCCTGGCCAGAGACAGAAAGCTGTTAAACTGGAGTCTTATTATAAGAGAACATTCAAGGGTAGATGTCATGCTTATACCCAAAATTGGAATCACAGGGTCATATGGCCTTAGGCAATGGGAGGGGTCAATCACCCATTTGCAAAATGGTTACTTTTTAATCTGCTGGAGTATATGCCCTCCCTTTCCGGTGAGTTCATACCCCCTTAGTTGTAAATGATCAGGAACGAATTGTGAACTTAACTAGGTGTCACATTACTTTCTTGCAGTCCTTGTTGAAGGCCTATTTTCTCAACTGTAACATGGTCACTTCTCTCCTTGATACTGGTGTGGCCCTCCAACCCCATCTCTCCTGTTTATAATCTTTGCAAATACTGCAGATAATACATAGATTTACCTATGAGTGTCTCAGGATAAGTGTCATACAGAAGTTTCTATACCCATAACTCTTTGTGTTCAGGAGGAAATCACACTTCTTGAGCAACAGTCAATGGAACATTTACACGCAAGCCATGATATTCCAAAATATTGAACCAAGAGAGAAGGTCTCAGAGTCAAATGTTGCAAGTGCTCTTCTTCTTAGCGGTAAGTATCCCACCAAAATTTCTATACTGTCATTCTTGGTGTTCAGGAGAGTATCACACATGTTTTGCAATGTTTTCCTGGAACATGTTCACGCAGGTTATGATTTTCCAAAATAGTGAACCAAGTGAGGAGGACTCAGAGTCAAATGTTGGAAGTGCACTTCTTAGTGGTAAGTATCCTACAGAAGATTCGATACTGTACCTCTTTGTGTTCTTCAGAAAATCACACTTGTTTTGCGACGTTTCCATGGAACCTATTCATGCAGCCGATGATTTCCAAAATTGTGAAGCAAGTGAGGAGGATTCAGAATCATATGTAGGAAGTGCACTTCTTGGGGATAAGTATCCTAGAGAAGTTTCTACACTGTGAGATTTGCATTCTGGAGAAAATCTTACTTGTTTTATGACATTTGCATGGCACATGTTCACGCAGGCCATGAATTTCCAAAATAGTGAACGAAGTGAGGAGTACTCTGAGTCAAATGTTCCAAGTGCACTTCTTTAGGGTAAGTGTCCTACAGAAGGTTCTATACTGTAACTCTTTGTGTTTAGGAGGAAATCCCACTTATTGTATGATGTTTCCATGAAACATGTTCATGCATGTCATTCCCTTCCAACATCGTGAACCTAGTGAAGAGGACTCACAGTCATATGCAGCACGTGTACTTCTTTAGGACAAGTATCCTACACAGGTTTCTAGATGCTAAAACTTTGTGTTCTGGAGAAAACAACATTAGTTTTGTGCTGATTATACCAACTATGTTTAGGCCTGTAATGAGCATGAGAATAGTGACCAAGTGAGGAAACGTCAAATTCACATGTTTCACTTTCACTTCTCACTGATAAGAAACCTGTAGATGTTCATATGTTGTAACTTTTTATGTTCAGGAGAAAATCACACTGGTTCTGTGACGTTTTCATGGAATATGTTCACGCAGGCCTTGATTTTCCAAAATGGTGAACCAAGTGAGGAGGACTGAGAGTCAAATGTTGGAAGTGCACTCCTTAGAGAGAAGTATCCTACAGGAGATTCTATACTGTAACACTTTGTGTTCAGGAAAAGATCATACTTGTTTTGCTACATTTCCATATAACATGTTCACGCAGGCCATGATTTTCGAAAATAGTGAACCAGTGAAGGTTTCAGAGTCAAATATTGCACGTNGAGGGAAACTGTGAAAACTGACATTTTGACGTCGTGTGTGGCACCTTCTCTCCTCTCCCTCTGATTCCACCAGAAATCTGCTTGAGAAGGGGGTGTGGGGGGAGACAGCTCAAGGGGTTTTAAAATTAAAAAAAAAAATAAAACCTGTGCTTCTTCACAAGCAAGAGGACCTAAATGCAGGTCCCCAGAGATTCCCATGGCAAAATGTCCAGGAAGAATGAAGGTAGCCTGCATTTCCCCCACATCCTGAAAGGAAGAGGCAAAACCTTGAAGAACACCAGAGAGGCAAATTTGCATGTAGAGCAATCCGAATGATTCCCTTTGTCACAAAACAAACTGAGTTGAACAGAGTGGGTGTGTAAGCCCCAGTAAGAGTGTAAGTAATTAAAAAGACAGGAAGAATCCCTGAAAGGCGCCCCTGTAGCCGATATCAGGTGAGCTGCTTGACCACTGTTCCTCGTCCTGGACCCCAGATGCCCCTGAGACATCTGGTTTCATGGGTTCCATGAGACAGAAATGCTCAGGTGAATGGAAGGTGAAAAATCTGAAGAGATTCCATGCTTTTTTGAGAGACTCTCTGGGTTAATGCTGATGTGGGACAGGAGAAGGAGAGGGGACATACTTTCCTCAAATTTTTTTATTATTTATTCAATTGTGTGTGTATGCATGTGTGTGTGTGTGTGTGTGTATGTGTGTGTATCAGTATGCATGTGTGTGTATGTGTGTAGAACCATGGACGAATTCAGGAACCACCATGGACCACCTCCACTTCCTCCTTGTTTACTTTGCCCCAGGATTCACAGGCTCTGCCCTACCAGGACCAGAAACACAGGCCGCCCCCGATTCTGCCTGGCGTCTATACATGGAGTCTAGGATTCGAACTCAGGACCTTCCACCTACAAGGCAGAGGCTTAACCCCTGAGCCACCTCTCCAGCCCCTTTCCTTAATGTTTTACCCAGTGATATATAATTCATGCCTTAGCAAGTACTCAGATACATGTCATCAAATACAACCCAGATGAAACTCAGTGGGCCATACATGAGAAAAGATGTGACAATACAAGGCAGACTGGCAGAAAAGAAGAAGGGTTGCAATGGGAAGAAGAGGGGGGATTAGATTGAGTGTCAAGGTGTGAAAATATTATAAATTCACTATATTCATGTACAAAATTCTAAAATATAATAAAAAAGAAATACTCGGGTGATCAGGCCTTTCAATGTGTCAGCCCAAGCAGAACCTCGAGAGGCCCATCTGTGTTTCTTGGATGATGGATGCGGACAATGGGAGATGGAAACTTTCAACACATATACAATCTGCAGCTGTAATTGACTGGCAAATCTGGCAGTCATCATGGCTTCTGGAGAGCTGATAGTCAGTACTGACAGTACCTCTGACTAGGCAGAGGGAACATTTTTCCCGTGTCACCTATGGTCTTGGAGATCACCATGGAGAGAGAGCGTGGGAAGCCATGCGTCTATACATGCCCGTTCATGGCAGGTTAGGAAGTTCAAATACAAAAGTCAGAAACCAGGACCCCTGTTAGGAACATGCAATACAAGGATCACTGGCTGTGATTAATGAGCAACTGCTCCATGCTGGGCTTTGTATGTTCAGTGAGTGGAGTTTCTTTATTGTCATACTTTCAAACACAGATACAATTGAATTGTCAAGCTTTATTATGTACATATTAGTTTGAAACAACATACTCATGGATGAAATAAACATATACACTATACATTTGTCTCTCACTAACCCCAACTTTTCTTTATTGAATGATTTTGTGTTCTGATTGCCCTCCCCACTTTCTTTTCTCTTCCTTCCTTCTTTCTTTCTTTCCTTCTTTCTTTCCTTCCTTCCTTCCTTCCTTCCTTCCTTCCTTCCTTCCTTCCTTCCTTCTTTCTTTCTTTCTTTCTTTCTTTCTTTCTTTCTTTCTTTCTTTCTTTCTCTCTCTCCTTTCCTTCCTTCTCTTTTTCTTTCATTCTCTCTCTCTCACTCATACTCTTTCTTTCAGAATAGAGACAGAGATAAATAGGAAGGCAGACAGGCCATTACACATGGGTGGAGATCAGAGGACAGCTTTCAGAAGTCAGTTCTTCCTTCTACCATGTTGTTTCGGGGGAATCTGACTCAGGTTGCCAGGTTTGCAAGCAGGCACCTTGCCCACCAAGCCATCTCGCTGATTCCAGCTAATGAAGCTTTTAATTACTTTTTTGGGATAAGGGCTCATGTAGCTCAGACTAACCTTGGACTCACCATGTAGCTGAGGAACACTTTGAGCTTCAGGTCCTCCTACTATCCATGTATTGAATGACAGGCATACACCTCACACCAGTTCTGTACGGTGCTAGGGATAGAGCCCAAAGTTTCCAGCCTGCTTGGCAATCACTCTCCAACTGAGCTAAAGACTCAGCCCCTGGGTACTTCTTTTTTACTTAATTACTTCCCTTTGATCCCTCTTCCCCACAAGTGTCCCTCCCAAATTCTTGTTTTTATGTTTTATTTTGTGAACCCCCCCCCCCGGGTTCAACCAAGAACTTTTGTTTGACCTTGAACGTGGGACTCTCTTGGAACTTGTAAACTCTCCTATTGAGCACACAACTAGATTTTTTCTTTTCCTTTTTTATTGTTTTATTGTCTCATGCATGAATATAATGAATTTATGACATTTTCATACTGTTGCATTGTTGCCAATAAATTCCTGACCAAATGGCTTAGAGAGAAACAAGGGGTTTTATTCTTGGTTTATGATAGTCCAGTTATAGCTCCTTTTCCAGCTTGGCAGGAGAGCACATACTAACACCAGGAGCCACACTACATCCATATAGCCATAAGACTGCTGAGAGAGAGACAATCCTCATTTGCCAGACCAACATACCTGGCCAAGTATGTAGTAGGATGCCAATCATCTCCTTCCATCTTATTCACCTACCTTGCATCCAGTTTCACCCACCATGGACTCATCCTTCCTTATCAACTATGCTTCCTGGCAGATGGAGCTGCCCTTGTACATCCTGCAGGGTCTCTTGGAGCTTAACTCAACTACTAAGTCTCTACAAATGTGCACAGAACTCGAACCTTCAACCTTCTAGTTGACACCGGTACCTAACTGTGACACACATCTTAATCTCCAATCCCATTCCTCTCTCCTCTTCCTATTCCAGCCCTTCTTCACTGCAAATCTCTCTCCTCTTTTCATGTCTTATTCCATGAGTAGCCCACTGAGTTTCATCTAGGTTGCCTTTGACGGCATATGCCTGAGCCCTTGCTAGAGTGTGAACCTTATGTCAGTAGTTATACTACTAAGGAATCCACAACCATGTCATGTCCAGGAGATAATGTCTAGCTGCATCCCTGCCCTGCTCCAGTGTCTTACAATCTTACCGCTCCTTCTTTCATGATGTTCCCTGAGCCTTGGGATGGAAGGAGGCTTAGATGTCATTTATTTTCTGCACTTTAGCCAGCTGTGTTTTTCTGTAACATATTCAATTGCAAAAAGAAGCTTCTAGGCTGAGTGCTCCTCTAATCATCTATGGTTATTAATGGCATGTTATTAAAGGGATAGCAACTAGAGATTTTTGTATCTCCTCCCAAATTTGCTAGTTGTCCTTTATCCATCAGTATTTTGTGGGGTCCCTATAGGTTTCTCCTCTATTCATAGCTGACCACTGTCCATGCATGCCCATTATAGACTTAGTATCATTGACCATCTGTGTTTGGGATCATGGCTGTATTGTTTTAGAAGGATAGCATCTCATAACCTTTTCCCCCATCTTCTGGCTCTTAAATTCTCATCAGTCTCTCTTCTGATGTCCTCTGAGCCTTGGGGTAGTGTGTGTGTGTGTGTGTGTGTGTGTGTGTTTGCATGTAATGTGGATATCTTGCTCAGGGACAGGGAGTTGGCTGGGTTTAAAGCACATTACTCACTGATTCACCTTCCTGGCAGATGGAGCTTCCCTTGTACATCATCAGCCATGTGGGAATGATCATCTCCTTGGTGTGCCTCATCTTGGCCATTGCCACCTTCCTGCTGTGCTGCACCATTCAGAACCACAACACCTACCTTCACCTGCATCTCTGTGTGTGCCTCTTTTTAGCCAAGACTCTTTTCCTTGCTGGTATAAACAAGATTGACAACCAGGTCAGTACCCACCCCATCCAGTCCCATCTTCTGTCCACATTGTCCTGCTCATCCTGACCTGATTCTCTTCCTCAGGACCTATGCATGTGCTTCTCCTATGCCAGGAATGTGGCACTCTGATTCATTGATTTCAGCTAACGGGCGTTAATTTAAAAATCTCTCCTGGGCTGGGCAGCCAGCTCAATGATGAAAGCTTTTGCCTCTCAAGGAAAAGGACTTGAGTTCAGATCCCCAGATCCTACATAAAATAACAGGTGGGTGTGGTAGCCAACCTGTAATTCTAGCCCTGGAAGGTGGAGTCTGGGAATACCTAGAGCAAGTTGACTAGCCAGGCTTACTCTAATGTCCTGTTCTAGATTTAATGAGACACCCATGCTCATGATCATGAGGTGGAAGAGTGATGGAAGATGATTCCTGGTATCACTCTTGGACCTCCACAGGTGCACACATTCATGTGTATTCATGTACATACACACATCCACCAACTTCCCCCACCATCCACATATACCTAAAAGAAGACATAATTTTCCTAATAAGGTTATGATTGGTTTTGGTCCCTCCTGTTATTCTGTGTGTGTGTGTGTGTGTGTGAAGGTGCTTGTATGCCCAGTGTGTGTTTATGGAGGTCAGAAGACACCTTTTGTCTTGTATCTTGTTTGAGACGGGGCTGTTCTTCTTCCTGCCACTATACTGCACACCGGTGCATTGGATGTCAGTTCTGAGATTGAACCAAAGACAACAGATAGAATTTGCCTGATGAACCACTTTCACAATACTGTCTTGTTTTTAATATGCTATTTATAAGAAAGAGAGAGAGAGACAAAGGAGGAAAGGAGAGAGAGAGAGAGAAAGAGAGCGAGAGAGACAGAGAGAGAGAGAGAGAGATGCACACAAGTGGAGATCAGAGAAAACTTTCAGGAAGTCAGTTCTCTTCTTCTACCATGTGGAAACTCAGGTTGCTGGGTTTGCCAGCAGATGCACCTGACCTGCTGAACTGTCTGTCTGGATCCCACCAAGTATTTTTAGAAGCACTTATGGCCATGAACAAGTAGGATGTGGATTTTTTCAGGGCAGACATGAACAACCAAATCTTCAACCCAGGCAGGGTACCAACTTAGTGAAACTGTAAGTTTGCTTAGCTGGGTTACAGAAGCATGGGTTACCCCCAAACAGATGCATCACCTCCAAGTCTTCCCACCCCCCACCATGGATGTTGATCAAATAACCATTATATCATGGGATCTGCCTTTCCTGGTACTCTAACATTTCCCAAGATTCCTTGCAGCCAGAGAAGGCCAGAAAAGAGTCAGGGTTGGAATCATAGCTGACTCTCTCTCTCTCTCTCTCTCTCTCTTTGTGTATTAAAGAACACTGTGTGCTAGGTGACATTGGGAATCATCTTGGATTACTCTACCTCCTTATTGCTTTGCTCTGGAGTTTCCCAGGCTCCATCTTCCAGGCCACTAGAATTTCAGACCATGCCACATCTGCCTGGCATTCTTAGATGGTTCTAGGATCCAAACTTAGGCTCTTCTGCTTACAAGGTAGAGGCTTTAACTCCTGCACCATCTCCCCAGCCTTGACCTTGCTACGTTGATTTGCTCAACAAATGGCTATGTTTCCTGGCCAATGTGATCTCTACTCCAAAATGGCAATGGAGTGGGTGTATTAAAAGGATGAAAAGACCACATTATAGATCATGTTTGGAGGACTCCAATGGAATCCATTCCTCCATCCCTATATCCTCCACCTGGGCAAACTTATGGTTTCACTAAGATAGACTCTGGTGGGTCAGGGACATTGGCCTGTTGTAAATACTGCCTAGGTTGAAGATTTGGTTGTTCATGTCTGCCCTGGAAAAATCATCCTACTTGTTCATGGCCATAAGTGCTTCTAAACTTCAAGTTCAAGTGCCCAAAACTTGAATCCTCAACCATCCAGTTGACACTCTTTCCCTCTTTTTCTCTTTTCCTTCTTTCTCTCTCATAATATTCCTCCTTCTCTCTACCTCTTGTTTGTATTTTCAGGTTTCTTCCCTGCAGACAGCCTGTGCTGCCATTGCAAGGTTGTCTGCAGTACCTGTTCCTTGCCTGCTTCTTCTGGATGCTGATGGAGGCTGTGATGCTGTTCTTGAAGGTCAGGATCCTCAAGATGGTCAACTACTTCAGCTCAGGCAACATCAAGATGACACACCTTTGCGCCTTTAGCTATGGGATGCCGGCCCTGGTGGTCATCATCTCTGCCAGCACCCAGCCAAGTGGCTACGGGATGGCTAAACAGTGAGTTTGATGGTCCCCCCACCTCTCTTTTGCTACTTTCCACTCCCTCTCTTTTCCTCTTATGAGTGATATTTTCTTCTCTGCCTTTTGTGAGCGATGATTTTCTCTCTTACCTGAATGGTGTTTTTAAATTTTTTTATTATTTATTTTTTATTCAATTGTGCGTGTGTGTGTGTGTGTGTGTGTGTGTGTGTGTGTGTGTGTGTATGTGAGTGTGTGTAGAACCACGGATGAATTCGGGAACCACCATGGACGCCTCCACCTCTTCCTTGTTCACTGTGGCCCGTGATTCACAGGCTCCTCCCTACCAGGACCAGAAACGCAGGCCGCCCCCGTTTCCGTCCGGCAACTATACCTGGGGTCTAGGATCCGAACTCAGGACCTTCTGCCTACAAGGCAGAGGCTTAACCCCTGAGCCATTTCTTCAGCCCCTGAATGATATTTTTCTCTCTGTTGTAGTTACTCTGCATGTTGCTGATAAATATGCGAGCAAAGGGCTTAAAGGACCAAGGGGTTTTATTTTGGCTTACGATAGTCCAGCTTAGTTCCTTATCCAGCTTGGAAGGAGAGCTCACAGCAACACAAAGGGTTGAGGGAACTGGTTGCATTGAATCCATAGGACTGCTGGAAGAGCAACAATCTCTACTGACCAGATCAGCATGTCTAGACAAATATACCAAAGGATGCCAACTTCTTCACCAAGTTTTCTCCTTGTAATCCACCTGCCAAGGGACTAGATATACCCGCCATCGGATGGGCCTCCCCATCATTCAGTCTCTTTCAGGCTTGCTCAAGGCTTAATCGAACTGCTGATTCTTCATGAATGTGCCCAGAATTTGAATCCTCAACCATTCAGTTGACACTCTCTTTCCCTCTTTTCCTCTCTTCCTTTTTTCTCTCTCATAATATTCCCCCTTCTCTCTACCTCTTATTTGTATTTTCCTCTTTCTTTTTTCTTCTCTTTTCCCCCTTCTTTTCCTTCTCTTTCTCTTTCTTCCTTTCTCTTCCTCTTTCTCTCTCTTTCACATTTTATTCTTTCTCCTCTCTCTAGTAAGTGATTTTTTTTATGGAATTCCACAAAACTTATGAACTGATAATTACCTTGAAATCCAACACTACATGAAGGTTTCAGGAACAAGCAGACTTTTCAGGTTTAACTTCAAGAGGAAGTCCCATGGCCTAAATGAAGCCACTATATAACCAACCCCACCGTGAGATTTTTCCAATAGCTTTTGCCTCCTAATGTTCTGTCACTATTGGTTCCAGAGTGCAATTTTAAGGTCGATTCTCAGATAGATATTCACATTCACTGTTTCTCACTGTAGCTGCTGGCTGAATACAGAGACTGGGTTCATCTGGAGTTTCCTGGGGCCTGTGTGCATGATCATCATGATAAGGAAAGTGTTCATTGAAGGGCGTTTAGGGGAGACTCAAGGAGCCATGAGATTGGGAAGTATCATCCCACTGTATAGCTGTGTGCCCTTGCTCCTTTCAAGATTCTTTGTGTGTGTGTGTGTGTGTGTGTGTGTGTGTGTGTGTGTGTTGCATGTCTTTAGGTGTCAAGTTCTTGTGTTTTGGAGTTGAAGACTGAAACCAGAAAATGCATAGAGGATCAAGGCAGAGTTTATTAGAAGAGAGAAAGAATAGAACTCACAGACATGAATCTGTGAAGGGCAAGAGAACAGCCAAGAGCTCACAGACTTTAGGCATGGAATCCATGAGGATGAGGGAAAGATGGAAAATGAACCCATATACTGCAGACATGGAGTCCCATGAGGGGCAAGAGAGTCAAAGATGGCTGACAGGGTCAGGTTATATTTACAGGGTTAAGCAAGCCTGGAAAAGTAGCTTTTTCTCATTGGTTAGCTCTAGTTTCTGGAAACTTTTTTTTTTTAATTTTTTTTGTTATTATTTATTCAACTGTGTGTGTGTGTGTGTGTGTGTGTGTGTGTGTGTGTGTGTGTAGAACCACGGACGAATTTGGGAACCACCATGGCCGCCTCCACCTCCTTCTGCCCCGGGATTCACAGGTTCCACCCTACCAGGACCAGAAACGCAGGCCGCCCCCGCTTCCGCCTGGCGTCTATACGTGGGATCTGGGATCTGAACTCAGGACCTTCCACCTGCAAGGCGGAGGCTTAACCCCTGAGCCACCTCTCCAGCCCCAAGTTTCTGGAAACTTTATTGGAGCTTTTGGTCCTCTATGTTTCACTGGTCTGTTCACATTGGGAAGCAATACAGTTGATCTTGTGCCTGACTTTATGGTGGGGCTTATCTACAATGGAGAACTCATCCCCATATCCTTTTCATGAACAGAAGGTTGGAGGAAGTTGGGGACCTTATCTCTGTGGAGTATTAAAATAGGATAATAATCCCTGCCTTGGAGATAACCTTTGTAGACTTTCAGAGACTGTCCCAGAGTGGCTGCTCTAAAACTTCCTAATATGGAGCTGGAGAGGTGGCTCAGGGGTTAAGCCTCTGCCTTGTAGGCAGAAGGTCCTGAGTTTGGATCCTAGACCCCATGTATAGACAGACGCCAGGTGGAAGCAAGGGTGGCCTGCGTTTCTGGTCCTGGTAGGGCGGAGCCTGTAAATCCTGGGGCAGAGTAAACAAGGAGGAGGTGGAGATTCCATGGTGGTTCCCGAATTCGTCTGTGGTTCTACAAACACACATACATACACATATGCATACACCCATACATGCACAATTGAATAAATAATAAATAATAAAAATGTAAAACTTCCTAATGTGTACTAGAAATTTGAGTACGTGTGCCTATGGAGGCAAAGAGTGACTTTGGGAATCACCCTGGATTGCTCCACCTCCTTATTTTTCTACTCTAAGGTTTCCCAGGCTCTACTTTCCAGGGCTGGAATCTCAGGCTGCTGTTGTATCCACTTGGCTTTTTTTTTTTTTTTTTTTACATAGGGTCTGTGGATCTGAACTCAGGTCACTTAGCTTGTGAGGCAAAGGCTTTAAACTCCAAGCCATCTTTCTGGCCCTTTCTTATGGTTCTTGGTTCTTGGAATTGTGTTTGGCTTCCTGGATTGATTAACTAGAGGTCAGAGTTATATCTTTTGGAGATGGATGACTGTAGTCCATTTGCATATAAAGTCTTTTAAATTGGTGAAAATCTAATATCACCTGGGAGAGGAACTTAGGGGGTCTCTGTGGGGGGTGATCTTGATCAGGGTGACTGAGTTGAAAGATGCACTTTTCCATTGCCAGGGCTGAATGAAAAGGAGGGAGTAAGCTGAGCTCCATGTGTACTCACCATGGCTCTTTGCTGTGCTGTGGATGTGGTGTGCCCGCCTCCCCCATTACCATCTGCTCTGACCACCCTGCCTTGAAGAACTGTCTCCTGGAATTTTAAGTCAGTTAAACCCTCTTTCTTGAGTTGTTTTTTGCCAGGCTGTTTTATCACAGCAACAGAAGGCTGTTTTATCACAGCAACAGAAATGTTGCTCAGGTGGTGGCTTTGCTTGACTCCGCAGGTCAACTCGGCCCTTCTCTCTTGGACACTGTGGATCCTTCGGCAGAAGCTATCCAGTGTGAATTCTGAGGTCTCCACACTCAAGGATACCAGGTGTGGCCTTGCTTCCCATCCTGCTTGTGGAAGATCACTGCTCACCTTGGAAAAGTCATGTGTGTTCATGGGTGCTTAGCATGTGTACATTTATTCATGCATGGTATCACACATGCATAGCACATGTGTTCATGTCTATATAATGTATGTGCCTTGTATATTTAGTACACATGTGTATAGTTTGCATGTGCATGGGTGTGTATATGTGTTCATGTGCGTATAGCTTATGTGCATTCATGCATGTATAGCATATGTATACATGTGTATGCATGGATATGTGTATATGTATGTATAGCATTGATACTCATGTGTGTTCATGTATGTTTTACATGTGTGTTCATATGTTTATAGTATGCGTGCCTATGTATGCATAGTACATGTGTGTATATGTGTATAACCTGTGTGCACTTGGCTGTGTATGTATGTATATGTGTTCATGTATGTATAGCATATGTGCATTCATGAAGGAATGGTGTTTGTGTTCACTGATTTATAGCACATGTGCTCAGGTGTGCATGTGTGTGTCCATGTACATATAGTACATTTGTGTATATGTGTGCGTGTGTATAGTTTGTTTGTGTTGAGGGTGTATATATATGAATGTTTATGCATGCTGGTATGTGTGTCCATGTATATGTGTCCATGTATACAATACATGTGCATATGTGCTTATTCATGTATGCTATGTATGTATGCATGAGTGTCTATGCATGTGTGTTCATTCGGTGGTTATGTGTATGTTCAAATGTGTATAGTGTATGTCTATATATAGCAAATATGTGCACATGTGTGTTTATGCATGCATATGTGTGCATTTATGCACATATGTGTGTTCATGTGTCCATGAATATAATACCTGCATATGTGCATGTAAAGTATGTGTGTGCATACATGCATGCATGTATGTATGTGTGTTTGTATTATGTATGTATATGTTTGTATTATGAGAGCAGGTACATGCCTGGCATGACCCATGTGTAGCGGTCAGAGGTTAATCTTCCATTTTTTTATAATCTTCTCATTTTACACCACATTAGCCCACAGGCTTCTGGGGATTCTCTTCCTTGATCCTCACCATAAGAGTGCCAGGATTGTCAACAGCTCTGCTTGTAGGTGTCTTGGGATTCAATTTCAGGCCCTGTTTTTTGCATGGCAAGCACTTTACCCACTAAGCTGTCTCCCCCAGTGTCTGATCATCTTGTGTATGCTGAATTCATGTCTAGGCAGACAGGTGACGTGGCTGGTGCAGAACAGCACAGGGTCCAGATCCTTCACTGTCCTGTAGGAGCTATGTGACCTTGGGCTAGTTGCCCAAGCTCTATGGAACTGTGAGACATGGGGCTGGCTACCTGAGTACTCTAGAGCCCGATACCCAAGCTCTATGGGTTGTGTGGACCTCTGTGACGGTGTGGAGTTCTGTGGACTGAGTTCTAAAAAGCTCAGTTTTCTTTTTTGTAGAATGGGGGTATTAACATGGCTTGCTTTATGTGGCATATAAAGCATTTCGCACAACTACTAGGAATTAGATACTAATGTACATCACATAATAATGTAGATAGATGTAAACACATTTACATTCATGACACCTTGAAAGATATTCTATTTATCCTATATTTACTCATGTCTGTTTTATTTATTCATAAGTTGATGAATATTGGATAATTTCTTATCTGAACTGAATGACTTTTTTATATCTACCTATATCTCTATGTCATCTACATATCTATGTCTTTCATATCTACCTATATCTCTATGTCATCTACCTGTATATCTACAGTTTCATCTACATCCTCTGTATCTATATCTATCATTTATCTCTATCTCATCTTTATTTGTAACTATATTATCTGTCTATATCATCTATATTTATATTTATATCACCCATATGTCTATGTACCACTATCTCTATATTACCTATTTTTTTCTCTGTGTATATTTCATCTATATCTTTATGTCTGTCTGTCTGTCTTCATCTAGTGCTTCATTTTGGGAATCATAGAACCACTTGAAACTAAAAGTTGGCCATGGTCGTGCAATGCATGCGAATACTCTTGATGCCACTGAATTGTAATTTATATAGTTAGGACAGAGAGCTTCAGGTGAGGTGAATTTTACCTCAGTAAAAGAAAGTCAACATGGTGTGTCAGACCACAGATTCATCCTCCACTTTACGTATTTTCAACTGGGGCCCTTCTAGCTATCTATGACACCATAAAAATATCCACCCACTGCTTATTCCCTTGAGTCTTTGAACCTCCCTCTCCCCTCCCTGGACTTCCCTGCTCCCTCTGCTGGGCTGATTTTCCCAGGCACACACTGTGATGACTCCAGGCCATTGGGGCAGAGAAAGGCAAACGTGCTGCAGGCCCTTTACCCCCTCACCCAAATCCAGGGGACTCCGGACACAGCAGGGAGTCTGTCAAGATGAGACTCATTCACTCACTTATTCACTCACTCAGTTACACAGCTGCTGGCTGTGATGACGAAGATAAGTAAAGCCTGACCACCTGCACCTCTGCTTCTGCCCTCCAGAGACTCGGCCACGGATGGGGAGTTTGTCAGAGCAAGATCCCAGTTTATTGGGGGGTGACAAATCAGCTATATAGACAAACAATCAGAGTGCGGGAAACAGGCAGCCAATTACCTTAATGGCCAGTACAGCACACAGGCTGCAGAGGTCAAACTAAACATAAATCTATGTTGGCTCCTATGAGCCAATTAGGGCTCTCTGTAATGTGATCAGGGTTACGCCTAGGACACTAGCTCTCAGTGCCATCTTTGGTCCCATGTGGTAAGCTCATTCCCTCCCAGACTGTTATCCCTGGGCAGGGCCAACATTCCCTCCCCTCTTTTCTCCTGCCTTTCCCCCCTCCTTCCTTTTCTTCCAGTGCTCTCTCTCCCCATCTCTGAAGCATCCTTTAATGTGCATGTCAAACTTCCCTCTGGGTCCTCCTCTCTGATGAGGTGTAAGGACTCAGTGGCATTTTCCTAGAATTCTTTCTTGTGTTCCCCTTAAGTATAGGAACACTATTGTGACTGTTAATCCCTTGCTTCTAAGGATCCTAGTGCCTTTAGTCCATGGTAGACTTTGAGGGGTCGATGATATGTTGGTCATTGCACAGGTCATGCAAAATCCTATTATAATTGCTTTGGCCCTAACCTGTGTGGAGTATCTTGTGTTATCATTGATCCTCCCATCCTTGAGCTCTTACACTCTTACTACCCCCTCTTCCACAAATTTCCCTGAGCTTCAGGATGGGGAGAGATTAGGCAGGCCTGATTCCAGATGGTTGATATAGAGTCTCTGATGTTCTGAATTGTGGTTTGTTGATTTTTTTTCAGTTTTGCTGCTCCTGCAATGCTCTTGGCTCCATTCTGGCCCACCAACATTTATGTGTAGGATCTAAGAATCTGTTCCATTGACAGATTACCATGCTGTTGACAAGGAGTGGAACAAACTTATTGATTGCATGGTTATGTGGTGACTGGACTAATCTTGGTGGGAAACAAAGCGGGATCTGAAGGTGGAATGGAGTTTTTATTCCTGGACATATGGGCAGGGTAAAGGACCGAAGGGAGGGAGTCATTAGTCCTTGTCCAAATGAGGTGCATGACTAAGCGTGGGCTTTTCAAGTGCTTGTTGGCTATTGGGAGAAGGATAGAGACCAGAAAGCAGAGATTTTGCTCTGAATATGGGGATTGGAAGAAGGGAAATCTATCATTCCAGACTTTATTCATGATAAGGGGTGACACATTCATTCTTTGTTGCTTTCTGCTGAATGGGGTCAACATGGGAAAGGTTACAAGTTGGAGTGGCGGAATTCTGTTCTGGTGCCCCATGGTGAAAGGCAGTGTGCTGAATTTTGGAGCTTGATGGGTCTTTAGCCTAGAAGGGACAAGACTGACAAAGAAGTTAAGAAGATGTAATGGTTACTCTTAACTGTCGCTGTGAGAGAGCATTTGAAGTCAATCAAGGGAAGTCAAGAAAGGGAGATTTATTTAGCTTATGGTTCCAGAAGGGAGAAAGAGTCTTTCATGGTGGAGGCGACATCAACTGGTGGTGGGCTACGTCTCTGCAAACGTCCAGTAGGCTGGTGGGTGATGCTGAAGGCTGGAGGATTCCTGGAGAGTCTTTCTTCTTCTCAGTCTTCTGTGGTTCCTTTTATTTGGTCCACTACCCAGAGGTTCCAATCGGATCTAGGGATGGTCTTTGTATTGTAAATGTATTGATCCAGATAATGTCTTCAGGTGGTCTCAGCTAATCTTAGTTAATGTCAGGGGTCAAGTTGATACCTGGGGTTAACTATCACAGAAGACAAAGGGTTTGAGTAAATGGGATGAGCTATTGTACCCAGGAGGGTGGGAAAGTTGAGCTACATTGAGTTTGCTAACTATCTGGTTTAGCTTTTCTAATAAGAAGTAATAGTCATCAGAATATTATGTCATATACAGAGGATGATGATAAATGGCTATTAAGGGCTTAAATGGGTCCACGGTAATCTGGCTCTGGATTTAAAACATTTCAGATCTCTCTGCCTCACTACAGACTCTAATCAAGTCAATCATCCTTATAAGTGCATTATTTTCTTTCTGGGAACTCACATGCGTTTCCCTGTTGACAAAATGTCACAGTTTTGTGCATGCAGAAGTCATACAGTCAGTCACATTTGTTTCTAGGAAGGCTCATTCCTAGTGTCTCATGTAAATGAGGCTGAATAGTAGGTAGGAGAGCAGTATTCAGGAGTGAGAGGTAGTAAGTGGCAGGACTGTTAATAAAGAAATACCTGGATCATATTGAATTTAATAGTCATAATCATTCATATATCTCTCTCTCTATATATATATCTATATCTTTTTTCCCATCCTCTGTATCTGACATTGCATGTGACCTATGATTAGAGATAATATATATAAAATTAAGGTAATCAATTGCATTGTTTGACAGAGTGAGGCAAAGGTAGTGGTGAGCGAGAGCAAGCATTGTATTTGTAGCATTTACTTTCAGCTAGCTTGACATTTGTTAAAATCCATGGGATCATGCTAAGACTTTTTCAAGACTTCATTTATTTATTTATTTAAGTGTATGTGTGTGTATGTGTGTGTGTGTATTAGAGAGAACTATTTGTTTCCTTGTGGAGGATTAAGGGTGACTTCAGGAATCATCCTGGATTGCTTCTACGTCCTTTATTTTGCATTAGAATATCCCAGGCTCTGCCCACTAGGCCGAGCTACTCCCATTTCCTTCTCGTGTTTTTACATGGGACCTGGAATCTGAATTCAGGACTTTCTGTTTGGGAGGCAGTTTTAACCCTGAGCCATCTCTCCAGCCTGACCTTTTCTTATGTATGAAATAGCATGCAAATTTTTGTCATCTATATTACTGGAATTAACAAGGAGGAAAATTTATAGAGACAATTGAAAAACACTTGAATACACAAATCTCAGTTCTTAATAAGTATGTTTCTGAGGCTCGATATTTTTTCCCCTTTAATGATCACATCATGAACTTCTTAACATACTTTAACTTTCTAAGTACAGTTTTTAACATATTGTAACATACTTTATTTAACCTTCTCATCCAAAAGCATTATCTCATATCTATAGCCTTCATCTATACTTCCCTCTACCTGATGGTTCCCTTCTGTGTTATTGTATTAGATATTTGAAAAACATGTCTTTTGAAAGGAGGCAGTATGGAGGTAGAGAGGTGGCTCAGGGGTTAAGCCTCTGCCTTGCAGGTGGAAGGTCCTGAGTTCGGATCCTAGACCCACATATAGACGTGGGGTGGAAGCAGGGGTGGGAGAGTTGCATTTCTGGTTCTACATGCCCACACACACACACACGCACACAACATGCACACATGCACAATTGAATAAAAAAAACCAATCAAATAAAAAAAAGTTAAAAGAAGACCTCATTTTTAAAAGAAATAAAGAGTTGGGCCTAATTTGGAAATTATACATTAGTTTGGTACCCTGTAAATCACATAAACACCCAATGTAGACAGTATACAGCTATAATAGTTAAATGTATACTTTGAAATCTAAGATTTTGCAGCTCTCATGCAAGTTTCACAAAGATGAAGCAGACCAAGCCATTTTAAAGTGCCCCCCCCCCTTTTTAACCTGTGGTTTGAATTGATCAAGATAACTGCCATTTTACATTTATGGGCCAAGTCATACTATAAATATCTTTTAGAGCTAAATATACAGAAGGGCCATGCCACAAATTATTAAAAGTTCTTTTAACTTTGCTTTGTGCAGTTTAGAGGGTGTAGATCTAAGTAGATACCAAAAAACTATGAAATGACAAATGGATCAGCAGCATATGTTTTCAGGAGAATCTTCAGAACTCAGTAGGTATATTCTATAAAGTAGAATCCAAAATTAAGGTAATAAGCCGATCATATGGCAACAGAAAAATTGAGAAGTCATTACATCTGAAAAAGCCTAGCATGGCTTCAGCAGAAGGCAGAAGTACATGTGGAAGATATGTAGTTAGGGGAGCAGATCTTTTCTTTTTTTCTTTTTTTCTTTTTTTTTTAAAGTAAAATGATTTTATTTGTGTCCAGGATTAAGAATTAGTGAAAGATATATAAATGGATGTTATCTTATGCAAAATTATTTCCTCTATGTCTAAAATCAAAGTATCTATAGTTCAGGCGTATCAATCTTTTTTATTATTATTATTATTTTTTAACATTTTTATTATTATTTCTGCTCATAAAAACTTAATAGGTACACCACTTCCCTCCCTCCCTTCTCCTCCCCCTGAACCTCCTGCTGCCCCTCCCCTCACCCCTCCCTCCCCATCCCCCAGTGCCTCCTCCCCAATCCCCAGAGAATCCTTTAATGTGCATGCCAGACTCTCTTGTGGGCCCTCCTCTCCGATGACATACAAGGACTCAGTTGTATTTCCCTGAACCCTTTCCTGTGCACCCCTTATATAAGAACACTACTGTGGCTGTCAATCCCTTGCCTTCAAGCACCTTGCCTTTAGCAGATGCTAGACTTTGTGAGGTCAATAGTGTGTTGGACATTGTGCAGGGCATGCAAAGTCCAATTATGATTGCTTCGGCCCTAACTTGTGTGGAGTATCTTGCAAATCATTGCTCCTCCCATCCTTTTGCTCTTACAATCTTACCGCCCCCTCTTCTGCAAATTTCCTTGAACTTCAGGATGGGGGGAGATTAGTCTGGCCTAGTTCTAAGTGGTTGATATAGAGTCTCTGAAGTTCTGGATTGTGGTTTGTTGATTTTTTTTTGCAGTTTTGCTGCTCCTGCAATGCCTTTCACTCCATCCTGATGGGCATTGTATGTCACCCCCTGGCCAGAGACAAAAAGATGTTAAACTGGAGTCTTATTATAAGAGCACATTCAAGGGTAGATGTAATAAAAGTAGGAAACCTCAGTGAGGGAGGGGTCAATCACCCATTTGCAAAATGGTTACTTTTTATCTGCCAGACTATATGCCCTCCCCTTCTGGTGAGATCATACCCCCTCAGTTGTAAATGATCAGGAATGAACGTCTGAGAACTTAACCAGGTGTCTCATTACTTACTTGCAGTCCTTGATGGAGGCCTATTTTCTCTGCTGTAACATGGTCCACTCTCTCCTTGTGTCTGGTGTGGCCCTCCTACCCCATCCCTCCTGTTCATAATCCTTCAATTGCTGTGGGTATTACAGAGATTTATTTTTGAGTGTCTCAAAGTGGGCTGGGTGGGTTTGGTACTAGGAGCCACCTATTAGGGAGTACATACGGCGCTTAATTTTCTGGGTCTGGGATACTTCACTTAATATAATTGTTTCTAATAACATCCATTTCCCGGCAAATTCCAGTAATTCATCATTTTTGATGGCTGAGTAGTACTCCATTGTATAGATGTACCACATTTTTCTTATCCACTCGTCAACTGTTAGACATTTGGGTTTTTTCCATGACTTTGTTTTGGTAAACAGTGCTGCTATGAAGATGGTCGTGCTTGTGCTATCGAGGTGAACCTCTGCTGCATGGGGGGTTATTCCCAAAAGTGGGATAGCAGGGTCATATGGCATTTCAATCTTTAATTTCTTTAAGAATCTCCAGACGGCTTGCCAGAGTGGCTGTATGAGTCTGCATTCCCACTAGCAATGTAGGAGAGTTCCCCTCTCTCCACATCCTCTCCAGCATTTGTTGTTTGTATTGTGGATTTTTGCCATCCTGACCGGGATGAGATGGTATCTCAGGGAAGTTTTGATTTGCATTTCCCTGATGGCTAAGGAAGTGGAGCATTTTTTAAGATATTCGTTAGACATTTTAATTTCATCCCTGGTAAAGTTTCTTTTTAAGTTCCAGGGCCCATTTTTTAATTGGGCCATTAGTTTCCTTGGTGTTTAGTTTTCTAAGTTCTTTGTGTACTCTGGATAGAAGAGCTCTATCAGATATGTGATTCGTGAAGATTTTCTCCCATTCTGTGGGTTGCCTTTGAGCTCGTGTTATAATCTCTTTATCTGAACAGAAGCTCTTTAATTTCACAAGATCCCGACTGTTGAGAGTTGGTAGCAGTGACTGTGCCATTAGATGTCTGTTTAGGAACTGTTGGCCTAGTTGAATCAGCTCAAGGGAGTTCCCTACCCTTTCAACTATGGTTTTTATAGTCTCTGGCCTGATATCAAGGTCCTTGATCCATTTGGAATTTAGTCTAGTACATAGTGACAAGTATGGGTCCAGCTTTTATCTTCTGCATGTGGAAATCCAGTTTTGCCAGCACCATTTGTTGAAGATGCTGTTCTTTTTCCATTGGATTTTTTGGGCCCCTTTGTCAAAGACCAAATGGCTGTAATTTTGTGGGCTCATATCTGGGTCTTCAATCCTTACCCATTGATCTGTGTGTCTATTTTGAAGCCAGTACCAGGCTGTTTTTATAACTATGGATTTGTAAGATAGGCTAAGGTTCGGTATGGTGATACCTCCAGCAGTGTTTTTGTTACTCAGGATTGTCTTTGCTATCCTGGGTCCTTTGTGCTTCCATATGAATTTTGAGATTGTTTGGTCAACTTCTTTAAAGAATTGCTTTGGGATTTTCATTGGTATAACATTGAATTTGTATATTGCTTTTGAGAGGATGGTCATTTTTACAATGTTGATTCTGCCAATCCAGGAACATGGGAGGTCTTTCCACCTTCTGGTGTCTTCTGCAATTTCTTTCTTGAGGGCTTTAAAGTTTTCATTGTAAAGGTCTTTTACCTCCTTGGTTAGGTTTATACCAAGGTATTTCATTTTTTTAGGGGCTATAGTAAATGGGATTGTTTCTCTCAAGGCTTTTTCACTTCTTTCATTCTGGGCATATAGGAAGGCCTCTGATTTTTGCACATTTATTTTGTATCCTGCCACCCTGCTGAACTTCTCAATTAGTTCCAGGAGCTTCCTGGTGGAGTTTTTGGGATCCCTCAGGTATAAGATCATGTCATCTGCAAATAGGGATAACTTGACTTCTTCCTTGCTGATTCGAATCCCTCTTATGTCCCTTTCTTATCTTATGGCTTCAGCTAAGACTTCAAGTACAATATTGAATAGAAGTGGTGAGAGTGGACAGCCTTGTCTAATTCCTGATTGAAGTGGGAATGCTTCAAGTTTTTCCCCATTGAGTATAATCCTTGCTGTGGGCTTGCTGTATATAGCTGTTATTATAGTGATAAAGGTTCCTTCCATTCCAACCTTCTCTAGGGTTTTGATCATAAAGGGCTGTTGGATCTTGTCAAAAGCTTTTTATGCATCTATTGAGAGTATCATGTGGTCTTGAACGTTGGACTGGTTTATATTGCCTTTGGCAGGATGGTCATTTTTATGATGTTGATTCTGCCTATTTATTGATTTGCGTATGTTGAACCAACCTTGTGTGCCTGGGATAAAGCCTACTTGATCCCCGTGAATGATCTTTTTGATATGTTTTTGAATCCGATTTGCTAAGACTTTATTGAGAATCTTTGCATCTGTGTTAATCAAAGAGATTGGCCTATAGTTTTCTTTTTTAAGTGTATCTTTATTAAGTTTTGGGATTAAGACGATATTAGCTTCATAGAAGGAATTTGGTAGTTTTCCTTCCTTTGCTATTTGGTGGAACAGTTTAAGAAGTATTGGTGTTATTAGCTCCTTAATGTATGGTAGAACTCTGTGCTAAATACATCTGGTCCAGGACATTTTTTGGTGGGAAGATTCGAGATTGCTTCCTCAATTTCCTCATATGTTATAAGACTATTTAAATAATTCACAACTTCCTGATTCCATTTAGGTAAGTTATGTTTACTTAGGAATTCATCCATCTCTTTTTTATTGTCAAACTTCACAGAGTATAAGTTTTTGAAATATGATGTTATAATTCTCTGGATTTCTTGGGTATCAGTAGTGATAACTCCATGTTCAGTTCTAATTTTGTTAATTCGGGTTTTCTCTCTCTTGCTTTTGGTTAATTTAGCTTGGGGTATATCAACCTTATTGATTTTTTCAAAAAACCAGCTTTTTGACTGGTTGATTTTTTCTATCATTTTCTTAATCTCGATTTCAGATATTTTTCCCCTTATTTTGCTAATGTCCTCTCTTCTACTGCTTTTGGGATCGAATTGCTCTAGTTTCTCTAAAGCTTTAAGCTGCATTGTTAAGTTGTTTATTTCTGATGTTTCCATTTTTTTGATGTAGGCATTAAGAGCTATGCACTTACCTCTTAGAACAGCTTTCATTGTATCCCAGAGATTTTGGTAAATTGTATTTTCGTTATCATTCACTTTCAGGAAATCTTGAATTTCCTTTTTAATTTCTTCCTGAATCCAGTTCTCATCCAGCATCATATTGTTAAGTTTCCAGGAGTTAGTGTATTTTCTCTTGTTTAATGTGTTGTGGATGTCCAGGTTCAGGCCGTGGTGGTCTGATAGGGCACAGGTCAGAATTTCAACTTTTTTGTATATGTGTAGATTCGTTTTGTGGCCCAATATGTGATCTATTTTGGAGAAAGTTCCGTGTGCTGCTGAGAAAAATGTGTGTTCTTTGGTGCATGCATGAAAAGTTCAATAGAAATCTGTAATATTCATTTCTTTAAGGGTTTGATTAAGTTCCAAAGTGTCTCTGTTAAGCTTTTGACCTGTTGATCTATCCCATGTTGAGAGGGCGGTATTGAAGTCCCCAAGAATTATCGTTTGGGGGTTGATTTCTTGCTTTAGATGCTGTAGGGTTTTCTTAATGAATGTGGAGGGGCCCGTATTGGGTGCATATATGTTCAGTATTGTGAAGTCTTCCTGGTGAATTGTACCTGTGACTAAAATGTAGTATCCATCCGTGTCTCTTATAATTTTCTTTGGTTTGAAGTCCACTTTGTCTGATAGCATAATGGCTACCCCTGCCTGTTTTCTGCTTCCATTTGCTTGTAGAATTGTTGACCAGCCTTTTGTTTTTAGAGTGTGCCTATCTTTTCTGGTGAGATGGGTTTCCTGCAGGCAGCAGATTGATGGATTGTGATTTTTAATCCAAGTTTGTAATCTGTGTCTCTTGATCAGTGAATTAATTCCATTAACATTTAGTGTTATAATGGAGAAACTATTTTTAATTCCAGGCATTTATTATGTTTAGTAGTTTTTATAAGTATATTGCTTCACTTTTAATGGTGTTATATTTGCCTTCTGTTCTCCTCGTTATGCCTGTTTTTTCTTCACGCTTGAGTATCATTTCTAGCATTTTTTGAAGGCCTGGTTTGGTGGACATGTATCCCCTCAAGTTGTCTTTGTGCTGGAAAATTTTTCTTTCTCCCTCGATCATGACTGATAATTTTGCTGGGTAAATCAGCCTGGGTTGACATTTTTGCTCATTCAATACTTGAAGTATGTCTCTCCAAGCTCTTCTTGCTTTTACTGTTTCGACTGAGAAGTCATTTGTTATTTTAATAGGTTTGCCTTTAAAAGTGACTTGTTTTTTCTCCCTTGAAGCTCTCAGCACCAGTTCTTTATCTTGAATGTGGAGTGTTTTAACTATTATTTGCCGTGGCGTGCTTCTGTTTTGATCATATCTGTTTGGGGTGCGGAATGCCTCTTGTATATGGATGGGCCTTTCTTTTTTTAGATGAGGAAAGTTTTCCTTGATGATCGTTTGAAAAATATCCTCAGAGGTGGTATTTTGAGATTCTTGCTCTGGTATTCCATGAATACGCATGTTAGACTTCTTCAGGGTGTCCCATATCTCTTGAATATTTCCTTTAAGCATCTTTTTGGTTTTAACACCTCTTCCATTGGTCAATACTCCCACTTTATCTTCAAGGTCTGAAATTCTGTTTTCTGCTTCATTAGTTCTGCTGATAAGACTCTCTGTGGAGTTCTGGGTTGAAGATAACTTGTCTTGTAGCTCAGTTTTAAACTCTGCTTGAGTCTGCTTCAACTGCTCTATGCCAGTTTTTGATTCTTGTACTGTTTTTCTCAACTCCTCCATGTGTCTGTTGAGTTCCTCCTCAAAGCAATTGATTCAATTATTTAATTCCTCCCGGATTTCCTCTTTCATAGTATTGAACATGGTAATGATCATATTTTGAAGGTCATTATCCTGGGTCAGGCTTTCTTGGTCATTTTCCATGGGTTTGTTCTGGTTGGAGTCTAACATTATGGGATTAATTCCTTCAGTGGGAGATTTGTTTACTTGAGTGTTGTTTCTCATGTATTTGCACTTTGACTTTGGCATTGTCGTTTTAACTCTTAAGATCTTCTTTTAATTTCTGTGCGTTTTTCACTAAACTGAATTATTTGGCCTTGGGCTTTGGGGGTGGGCAGGGACCGAGCTTACCTGGGTCGCGGTGCGGTGAGGCCTGGCTGGACCGCGCGCCTCCCGGGCGGTGTAGTGGAGGGGAAGGGGGGATGGGGCGTCGTCGGGGTGCTATTTAAACCTGGGGGACCTGAGGGCGGGGCCCGGGCGCAGAGGGGGTGCCCTGCCCTCCTCCCAGGCCCTGCGCGCGGCTCCGGCTGGATGGTGGGAGGAGCTTGTTCCACTCGGGCGGCCTGGGACTCTGGGGGTGGGCGGGGACCGAGCTTACCTGGGTCGCGGCGCGGAACAACAAATTTTTCTAGAATTATATAAAATAAAGTTTTTCCTGATTTAAAAAAAAAGAAAGAAAGAAAGAAAAGAAAGAGAGAAAAGAAAGAAAGAAAAAATTAAATTCATCTGCTACTGAGGGTTGTTAGGAACTGAAAGAGAAACAAAATTTATCAGAGTTGAAGTCAACACAACATAAAGAAGTTAAAACAATTCATGCTTTTCTCTAAATCATTACTATCCTGACTTTAACAGTTAGGAGGAGGCTAAGTTGAATTCACAGAGATAAATATTAGAATCTGTGTCAAGGAGTAAATATCTCACCTAGCTCCATCAAGGCCATTACATTATATTACATTAAAGCCTTTACATTTCTTTACAGCATCATGATAAGGTGTTAACATATTTGAAGACAGAGTTGAGTCTGATGCACTTCAGTCTTGTCTAAATCCCTGTCTATTTATGATCAGCAACATGCTGTCAATCAAGATACAAGCAAACTAAACGGGCTGAGAGAGTTGGCAGTGGAAACACGTTTCATTCTTGTTGCTAGAGCCCACAGGTGGGCAGCAGTACCCCCAATGAGCTTGAGTAATCGGTACAAGGGCCAAGGTATGCCCCACAACATGCATTCTGGGCTCCTGGAAGCTCCTGATCCATGAAATTGCCTTCTTTATAAAAAAATCACCAAGGCAGAAAGCAAGGCTCAAAGCAGACACATGAGTTTCCAGTGGTCACTCAGAACCAACCCTTA
This sequence comes from Typhlomys cinereus, assembly GCA_023101885.1. NCBI lineage: Eukaryota > Metazoa > Chordata > Mammalia > Rodentia > Platacanthomyidae > Typhlomys > Typhlomys cinereus. The sequence continues at coordinate 490,069 of JALPQD010000811.1, read as the reverse complement.
GTCTTCAAGCATTTTGATTCTTAGAGCCTAGAGAGGATCAGCTGAGATGAAGAAAAGCCCTGAAATGGCTTAAAAATGCAGTCATGCATCTTTGTCACAATAATTTTTCAGTATCCTTTACTGACCATCTTGGTGTAAAAATATCTTAGACATTGTCCTTCTAGTGAAGTTCTCACATATAGTTCAGTACAATTTTGCTGTTCATATAAGAGATTGTGGTTAGGCTGAGTCCTTACACCTCATCAGAGAGGAGGACCCAGAGGAAAGTTTGATATACACATTAAAGGATGTTTCAGAGATGGGGGGAGGGGGCACTGGGAGAAAGGAAGGAAGGGGGGAAAGGAAGAGGCAAAGGGGGGAGGGAACAGGGAGGTCCAGGGAGGGGTGGAAGAAGGGAGGGGATAGAGGTTCCTATTACATTTGTATGAGCAGAAAAATAAATAAAAAAAAGAAAAAAAAAAGAGATGGTAGCTAGGGATGTAGTTCATTGGTACAGTGCTTGCCTGACATGCACAGGGCACGGAGTACATTACTAAAAGATACTTTCAAGGGTCTGAGTAAGTTGTCAGTCACAGGGAACTCTTTTCAAAGAAGCGCCAGACTAGACCATCTGCTAATGAGCAGTATTTGTTGCTTAACTGTGACTCTAAAGTCCTAGTTTCTCCATATTATTACTGTTCACATCTTTAGTTTGCCAAATTATTACTACAAAGTAGATTAGAAGAGTGTTAAATGTCTTATTAGTTCTCAGATAAAAAAACTTCCATGTTACCCTATGGAACAACTTTGCCAGGACTTGGAGGAAATATTTGCTTTTCCACTGTCCACTTGAGAGCAGGTTTCCAAGGACAGGCAAAAAGGATTGCACCACAGTGACTAATACCATTCATCCTATAAAAGTTCTTCCTATATTCTTTGATCTGAGCTTGTGCCCTAAACTATCTTGCTTTCTGGTCTTCTGTCAGATGCCTTCCTCAAAGGGGCTATCTGGTGGTTGATTTCCACTTTTAGGATGCTCCTACATCCTAGATTATAGCCACCCTGTCTGATCAACCTTCAGCCTAAATACCCTGACAGTTTGGAGGCCATAAAATAACAAAGCTGATATTTGACACTGCAAAGAAAACATGTATTATTAATATTTTCACTTTAAAAGTGAATTTCCTTTCTGTCAAAGTTGAGCAAGATAATCTAGTTAAAGAAACACCTCATAAAAACAGATTAGGTTTACAGTGGGTGATATATTTATCACTTTTTTAGGTGAGTTCCAGAGGCTTATTTCACCCACTTAAATTGCAGAAATCATCTAGCTATCATATTTTAAGAGAAATAACTCAATACTAATAGGAATATCCCTCAAGGAAGAAGTTGAGACTTGTTATATAACAAATGCAAAGACTCCTTACATAAACTTATATTGACAGCTTTTATAAGCTAATTGTGATGAAGTGTGACTTACACAATCATATATTGTTCTAATTGTTGTCCTGGAGTTAACAGTGTTTGCTACTTGACAGTGTAACTATATAGCTTACTGAAGTTAATAAATCCCTGACCATAATAAATAAATAAATAAATAAATAAATAAATAAATAAATAAAAGAAAAAGAAAAAGAAAATTTCGGTTCTTTTTTTTTTTTCCATAATCATTTGCTTTATTGCTTTTTGTTTTTTCAGGTGCCTTCCTCTGTTGCCTTCTTTTTTTTTTTAATTTCCATTTATACAAACTTAACAGGTACACCGGTCCCCTCCCTCCCTCCATCCTCCCACCCCCGTACCCCTCTCCCCTCCCCCTTCTCTCTCCACCTTCCAATGCATTCCCCTCCCATCCCAGGAGCATCCTTTAATGTGCATGCCAAACTCTCCTCTGGGCCCTCCGCTCCGATAACGTACAAGGACCCAGTGGCATTTCCCTAAACCCTTTCCTGTGTTCCTGTTAAGCATTGGAATACTACTGTGGCTGTCAATCCCTTGCCTCCAAGGATCTTGGTGCCTTTAACAAATGCTAGACTTTGTGGGGTGCACAGTGTGTTGGACAATTATGATTGCTTCGGCCCTAACTTGTGTGGAGTATCTTGCATATCATTGCTCCTCCCATCCTTGTGCTCTTACAATCTTACCATCCCCTCTTCTTCAAATTTCTCTGAGCTTCAGAATGGGGAGAAATTAGGCTGGCCTAGTTCTAGGTGGTTGATATAGAGTCTCTGAAGTTCTGGATTATGGTTTGTTGATTTTTTTTTCAGTTTTGCTGCTCCTGCAATGCCCTTGGCTCCATCCTGATGGGTATTGGATGTAACCCCTGGCCAGAGATAAAAACCTGTTAAACTAGACTCTTGTTATAAGAGTATATTCAAAGGTAGATGTAATTAAAGTAGGAAACTGCAGTGAGAGAGGGGGTCAATCACCCATTTGCAAAATGTTTACTTTTTTTATATAATACATTTTTTATTATTATTTCAGCTCATACAAACTTAATAGGTACACCAGTTCCCTCCCTCCCTCCTTCTCATCCCCGAACCCCTTGCTCCTCCTCCCCTCACCCCTCCCGCCCCATCCCCCCCACGTGCCTCCCACCCCCGATACCCAGAGTCCTTTCTTGTGCATGCCTGAGTCTCCTCTGGGCCCTCCTCTCCGATGACGTACAAGGACCCAGTGGCATTTCCCTGAACCCCTTCCTGTGTTCCCCTTAAGCATAGGAACACTACTGTGGCTGTCAATCCCTTGCCTCCAAGGATCTTGGTGCCTTTAGCAGATGCTAGGCTTTGTGAGGTCAATAGTGTATTGGACATTGAGCCGGGCATACAATGTCCAATTATGATTGCTTTGGCCCTAACTTGTGTGGAGTATCTTGCAAAATTGCTCCTCCCATCCTTTTGCTCTTACACTCTTACCGCCCCCTCTTGCGCAAATGTCCCTGAGCTTCAGGATGGGGAGAGATTAGTCTGGCCTAGTTCTAGGTGGTTGATATAGAGTCTCTGAAGTTCTGGATTGTGGTTCGTTGATTTTCTTTTGCAGTTTTGTTGCTCCTGTAATGCCCTTCACTCCATCGTGATGGGCACTGTATGTCACCCCCTGGCCAGAGACAGAAAGCTGTTAAACTGGAGTCTTATTATAAGAGCACATTCAAGGGTAGATGTAATACTTATACCCAAAATTGGAATCCCAGGGTCATATGGCGTTAGGCAATGGGAGGGGTCAATCAACCATTTGCAAAATGGTTACTTTTTAATCTGCCGGACTATATGCCCTCCCCTTCTGGTGAGTTCATACCCCCTTAGTTGTAAATGATCAGGAACGAATTGTGAACTTGACTAGGTGTCACATTACTTTCTTGCAGTCCTTGATGAAGGCCTATTTTCTCTACTGGTCACTTCTCTCCTTGTTTCTGGTGTGGCCCTCCAACCCCATCCCTCCTATTCATAATCCTTGCAATTACTGTAGGTAATACATAGATTTACCTATGAGTGTCTCAAGATGGGCTGGGTGGGTTTGGTATTAGGAGCCACCTATTATGGAGTACATATGGCGCTTAATTTTCTGGGTCTGGGATACTTCACTTAATATAATTGTTTCTAATGACATCCATTTCCCGGCAAATTCCAGTAATTCATCATTTTTGATGGCTGAGTAGTACTCCATTGTATAGATGTACCACTTTTTTCCTTATCCACTCGTCAACTGTTGGACATTTGGGTTGATTCCATGTCTTTGCTATTGTAAACAGTGCTGCTATGAAGATGGTCGTGCTTGTGCTATCGAGGTGAACCTCTGCTGCATGGGGAGTTATTCCCAAAAGTGGAATAGCAGGGTCATATGGCATTTCAATCTTTAATTTCTTTAAGAATCTCCAGACGGCTTGCCAGAGTGGCTGTATGAGCCTGCACTCCCACCAACAATGTAGGAGAGTTCCCCTCTCTCCACATCCTCTCCAGCATTTGTTGTTGTTTGTATTGTGGGTTTTTGCCATCCTGACCGGGGTGAGATGGTATCTCAGGGAAGTTTTTGATTTGCATTTCCCTGATGGCTAAAGAAGTGGAGCATTTTTTAAGATATTTGTTAGACATTTTAATTTCATCCCTGGTAAAGTTTCTTTTTATGTTCCAGGGCCCATTTTTTAATTGGGCCATTGGTTTCCTTGATGTTTAGGTTTCTAAGTTCTTTATGCACTCTGGACAGTAGAGCTCTATCAGATATGTGGTTACTGAAGATTTTCTCCCATTCTGTGGGTTGCCTTTGAGCTCGTGTTACAATCTCTTTATCTGAACAGAAGCTCTTTAATTTCACAAGATCCCAACTGTTGAGAGTTGGTAGCAGTGACTGTGCCATTGGATGTCTGTTTAGGAAATGTTGGCCTAGCCCAACCAGCTCGAGGGTGTTCCCTATCCTTTCAACTATGGTTTTTATAGTCTCTGGCCTGATATCAAGGTCCTTGATCCATTTGGAAGTAAGTCTTGTACATGGTGACAAGTATGGGTCCAGCTTTAATCTTCTGCATGTGGAGATCTAGTTTACTTTTTATCTGCCAGACTATATGCCTTCCGCTTCTGGTGCGATCATACCCCATCAGTTGTAAATAATCAGGAAGGAAAGTCTGTAAACTTAACCAGATGTGTCATTACTTACTTGCAGTCCTTGATGGTGGCCTATTTTCTCTGCTGTAACATGGTCCCTTTTTTTCTTGTTTCTAGTGTGGCCCTCCTACCCCATCCCTCCTGTTTATAATCCTTGCAGTTACTGTAGGTAATTGATTTATCCTTGAGTGTCTCTAAGTGGATTTGGTACTAGGAGCCACCTATTAGGGAGTACATACTACACTTAATTTTCTGGGTCAGTTTTCATTTCTAATTTTGTTGATTTGGGTTTTCTCTATCTTGCTTTTGGTTAATTTAGCTAGTGGTGTATCAATCTAATTGATTTTTTTCAAAGAACCAGCTTTTTGACTGGTGGATTTTCTGTATTGTTTTCCTAATCTCGATTTCAGATATTTCTCCCTTTATTTTGCTAATCTTCTCTCTTCTATTACTTTTGGGATTGGATTGTTCTAGTGTCTCTAAAGCTTTAAGCTGCATCGTTAAGTTATTTATTTCTGATGTTTCCATTTTTTTGATGTAGGCATTAAGAGCTATGAACTTACCTCTTAGAATAGCTTTCATTGTGTCCCAGAGATTTTGCTTTCACGAAATCTTGAATTTCCTTTTTAATTTCTTCCTGAATCCAGTTCTCATTTAACATCATAGTGTTAAGTTTCCAGGATTTAGTGTATTTTCTGTTGTTTATTGTGTTGTGGATGTCCAGCTTTAGGCCATGGTGGTCTGATAGGGCACAGGTTAGAATTTCAACTTTCCTGTATATGTATGGATTTGTTTTGTGGCCCAATATGTGATCTATTTTGGAGAAAGTTCCGTGTGCTGCTGAGAAAAATGTGTGTTCTTTGGTGCATGCATGAAAAGTTCAATAGAAATCTGTAATATTCATTTCTTTCAGGGTTTGATTAAGTTCCAAAGTGTCTCTGTTAAGCTTTTGACCTGTTGATCTATCCCATGTTGAGAGGGCGGTGTTGAAATCCCCAAGAATTATCGTTTGGGGGTTGATTTCTTGCTTTAGATGCTGTAGGGTTTTCTTAATGAATGTGGAGGGGCCCGTATTGGGTGCATATATGTTTAGTATTGTGACGTCTTCCTGGTGAATTGTACCTGTGACTAAAATGTAGTATCCACCTGTGTCTCTTATGATTTTCTTTGGTTTGAGGTCGACTTTGTCCGACAGCATAATGGCTACCCCTGCCTGTTTCCTGGTTCCATTAGCTTGCAGAATTTTGGACCAGCCTTTCATTTTTAGAGCGTGCCTGTCTTTTGTGGTGAGATGAGTTTCTTGATGGCAGCAGATTGATGGGTTGTGATTTTTAATCCAGTTTGTAATCTGTGTCTCTTAATCGGTGAGTTAAGCCCATTGACATTTAGTGTTATAATGGAGAAATTATTTTTAATTCTGGACATTTTTTATGTTTAGTGAATTTTGTAAGCTTATTGTTTGATATTATGTTTTGGTGGTATTATACTTCCCTTCTGTCCTCATGGATATGTTTTTTTTTCTTCAAGTTTGCATATCATTTCTAGCATTTTTTGAAGGCCTGGTTTGGTAGACATGTATCCCTTCAAGTTGTCTTTGTGCTGGAAAATTTTTCTTTCTCCCTCGATCATGACAGATAGTTTTGCTGGGTATATCAGTCTGGGTTGGCATTTTTGCTCATTTAATACTTGAAGTACGCCTCTCCAAGGTCTTCTTGCTTTTACTGTTTCCATTGAGAAGTCATTTGTTATTTTAATAGGTTTGCCTTTAAAAGTGATTTGCTTTTTTTCTCTTGACGCTCTCAGCACCTTTTCTTTGTCTTCAGTGTGGAGTGTTTTGACTATTATTTGCCATGGCGATTTTCTATTTTCTATTTCTGTTTGGAGTGCGAAATGCCTCTTGTATTTGGATGGGCTTCTCATTCTTCAGTTGAGGGAAGTTTTCATTTATGATAATTTGAAAAATTTCCTCAGGTGTGGTATTTTGAGATTCTTTATTTTTTTTTATTATTATTATTTATTCAACTGTGTGTATGTGCGCGCGTGTCTGTGTGTGTGTGTACGTGTGTGTCTGTATATGTGTAGAACCACGGACGAATTCGCGAACCACCATGGACGCCTCCACCTCCTTCTGCCCCGGGATTCACAGGCTCCGCCCTACCAGGACCAGAAGCGCAGGCCGCCCCCGCTTCCGTCTGGCGTCTATACGTGGGATCTGGGATCCGAACTCGGGACCTTCCGCCTCCAAGGCGGAGGCTTAACCCTTGAGCCACCTCTCCAGCCCGGTATTTTGAGATTCTTGCTCTGGTATTCCATGAATATGCATGTTAGGCTTCTTCAGGGTGTCCCATATCTCTTGAATGTTCCCTCAAATATCTTTTTGGCTTTAACAATCTCTTCCATTGAGCTGTTAATTTTCCCACTTTGTCTTCAAGATCTGAAATTCTATTTTCTGCTTCGTTAGTTCTGCTGATAAGCCTCTCTGTTGAGCTTTGGGTTGAAGATAATTTGTCTTTTAGTTCAATTTTATATTCTGCCTGAGATTCTTTTAACTGCTCTATGCCTATTTTTGTTTCTTGAACTGTTTTTCTCAACTCCTCCACATGCCTGTTGTGTTCCTGTTCAAAGTGGTTGATGCGAATGTTTAATTCCTCTTGGATTTCCTTTCATACTATTAATCATGGTAATGATCATACTTTGAATGTCGTTTTCTTGGATCTGGCTTTCTTGGCTGTTTTCTGTGAATTTGTTCTGGTTGGAATCCATCATTAAGGGGTTAATTCTTTTGGGGGAGATTGGTCTTCTTGGGTTTTGTTTCTCATGGATCTGCACTTTGACTTGGGCATTGTTGTTTTGTCTTCTAGGGCTTTTCAGTTCTGTGTGTTTTTGACTGAACTGATTTAGTTAGTATTACTACACTTGGGCAGTTATTACTAGTCTTGCCTTGGAATTGGGTATGTTTGTCTTTTGTTATTGTTATTTCCTAGTTGAGGATATTAGGTTGTTAGTACATCAGTTATGTCAGTTTAAGTAGACAGGGAGTGAATATTAGTATGGTAGTGCACTTTTACGATGTAGTATCTTGGAGATATATGAGAGTGAGTGGTGTACTCCCTGGAGTTGTATATGTTTTGGGGGTGGCTGTATGGAAAGGTTAATCTACAGTGATTAATATTAGAAAGGAACAGTAAGGTGAAAAAAAGAAGGTTTACTTATCTTTGGGCTGGATGTGAAGAATCTCTCCCATGTGATAGGATGATTGCAGAGGTTTTCAGATGTATGGCTTTTGACCCTTAGAACATTGCTTGAGTTTTCTTTGGACTCTATTGAATTTTGAGTAGCAGAGTGTCTTTCGTAGATCACCTTCTTGGGTCTCCAGTGGGCCAGAGAGGCAGAGGGGCTGATGTTGATGTCAGAATTCTTCACCTGGGACCTGGGACTTGGCTTAGTGGCCCTCCCAAGCTCCAGGGATGGAGGAATGTGAGCAAGTCCTATCCAGCTTGGGGGACAGGCGGGCAGGATGAAGAAAGCTGGGGCCTGGGCTGTGTCCCAGGCTAAAGCCCGAGGCAGCTTGGGTGCCACTAGGACATGAGGCGACCTGTGGAGCTGGGCGTACTCACCTGGGCTGTTGGATTGGGAAGCGCGGGAGGGAGGGAACGACAGTTTTAGAATAGTCATGATGGTGCAGTCTCTGAAGGTCTTGGAAAGCATCCTCCACTTCTGGGGTTAACCTATAGGAACAACTTCTGCAGCTAAGGAGGACCTCACTCCAATCCTCCACAGAGATAAGGTGGTCAACTTTCCTCCACATTTGCTTATGAAAAGATGGAGATTAGTTCTCCATAGCAGATAAACTAAATCCATCAAAATAATAACCCCATCTTGAGGTGGGCCCAAGATCAGCCTGGTTGGGCACCAATGTGAGTTAACCAATGAAGAAAAAAACCTTTTCCTGGCCTTGCCTAAGTGACCTTGGCAATGATCTTTGACACCTGCCCCTCATGGTACCCCAAATCTAGAGTCCGTAAGTACTACTTTTTCTCTCCTCTAATAAACTCTACCTTAATCTTCTCCACATATTCTGGTTTCAATTTCTATTTGGAACACAAGATTCCAGGTGTATAGGCAGTCCTGAAGACACCTATGGCAGTCCTTCTCACAGCAGAAATAGCTGAAGCTCCCAGAGTCTCAAGAGAGCCTGGCCCTTGGGAGTGCTTGGTGTTTTGGGGGGGGGGGAAGGTTATTGTTTCATGAAATCTCAAAGTTTTCAACATATTATTCTGCAAGTGGTAGGATATAAATCTAGATGATAATATAATGGTACAGAGTCTAAATACATTATAATTACTTGAACCATTTCTTTTTTTTATTTTTTTTATTATTATTTATTCAACTGTGCGCATGTGCGTGTGTATGTGCCCGTGTGTGTATGTCTGTGTGTGTGTGTCTGTGTTTGTATAGAACCACGGACGGATTCCTGAACCACCATGGAAGCCTCCACCTCCTTCTGCCCCGGGATTCACAGGCTCCACCCTACCAGGACCAGAAGCGCAGGCCGCCCTGGCGTCTATACGTGGGATCTGGGATCCGAACTCAGGACCTTCCGCCTGCAAGGCGGAGGCTTAATCTCTGAGAGACCTCTCCAGCCCGAACCATTTCTTTTTTTAAAGAAGTTTTTATCTATTTATTCATTATTGTGTGTGTGTGTGTGTGTGTGTGTGTGTGTGTGTGTGTGTGCATGCGCATTTGTGTGTGTATCAGAGGGCACTGTGAATCTCTGTGGAGGGCCAAGGGTGACTTGGGGAATCATCCTGAATTGGTTCTACTTCCTTTGTTCTTCGCTCTGGAATTTCCAAGGCTCTGCCTACCAGGGCAGTAGTGCAGGCTGCAACTTTTCCTTCCTGGCATTTTTACTCAGGATATGGGATCTGAACTCAGGACCTTCTGCTTGCAAGGCAGAATCTGAACTCCTGAGCTATCTCTCCAGCCCCTACTTGAACCATTTCTAAACTGATGGATAACAAGCTTTTTTCCACATGTTTTGGCTACAAGAAAAATTACTTCAAAAACTCCAGGACATTCAATTCTAAAAGAATGTGGTGAGTATTTCAGTCAAGAAGTAGAATTAACTATTCAGCAGCTGCAGAGAGACACTGAAACAAGACACAAGCCCCAAGGAGACTCTTCTAGCAAATCACAGAGCAGGAGCTCCAAGGATGCAGCTTCTGTGAATCTCACTTGGGCTGAGTGGAGGCTCTTTGGTGGTGCAATTGCTTTGGAATCATCCATTGCATTGTATGTAACCCCACTCATATTCTTCCAAGTAACCCCAGTAAACTTGTTGGTTCAAAAACTTAAAAAATACTGCAGTAGAAAATAAGAATGGAGATCTGCTGATGGGGCCCAGAGTGACTATGAAGAGATGATGTATGAAGTTCTCAAAGAAGAAATAAAAATATTATGAAAACTAAAAATGTAAAATGCTGCATAAAATGAGGTGGAGAAGAAGACCCCATTTTGCAAGGGCATTTCACAATTTTTCATTTGTATATACAATTATCACTGTCTAGTGTATTACATTTAAGTTCATAGAAAGGTAGCCAGAAAAGAGGAAATTTCCATATCAGATTTTACTTAGTTTCTTCATATTACATGATCAAGGCCATGTAATACTTTTATTGCCACATTAACAATATCCTTCATTTGTTTCCTAAGCCTCAAGTTTTTTAAAATTAATATTTATACAGTAGATATAAATTTAGCAAATTACATCAAGAGACTTTAGATTCTCTCACCTACAATAAGCCATGAAATAAAAATGAATGGAACTTCTAGAATGTATCATCATGATAGGAAATCCCTACAGAGCTAAATCAAAGAGCTCTTCAAAAACTGAAAATATGGATTCCAAAATGATATTGATTTTTTTGGTGTGTAAGATAGCATTCTCAATACACTTTATGAGCAAAAAGTTCATGTCTTTGGGACAATTCAATAAATAATGCAAGTGACAGATTTCTGGGAAAAAAGGCACGACTAGTCAGATTTTATACATTTTTTTATGAAGCTGTATGGCACAAGAGAGAAGGGAAAACAAAGCAGTGCAAATCTTATTGAAACAAATACCATTTTTTGAAAAGGCGAGGAAATGTGAAGTGTTGCTGAATCTCCGCTGGGCCAGCCAGAGAAGAGAGGGGGAAAATTGGCAGGAGCCTCAGGGCTTGAGGCAAGGGGGTGAGTGGCATGGAGTCACCACGAGACTCCGGGAGTCAGGTGAAAAGCAGGCAGAATGAGCTGCCACAGAGTTATTTATTCTAGGAAGTACTTGAGCTTATATGGGGGGGGGCAGTCACCAATTATTTAACTGTTTACTAGGTGTCCATTGTAGAGGCAGATTAAGTGGCCACTTCCTATTGGTTATTCATCCCTCTATCTACATGGTTCCTCTATTAGGACATGTCTAGGGCATGTCTGTACTTATTTGGACTTGTCTATAACCAGACCTCCTGTATTCAGGAACCTGGGGTAGGGCCTCCCTGAATCAATGGTGCCACATTTTCACCCTTTTATTTATTTATAAATTTTTTTCAGTGGGGTCCATGATAGTGGGGGCAACCCCAAGCCTCTTCAGCTGTGAGGAATAAAGGTGATTGTGCATGTCTTAGATTGTACACCACCCTCGTGTGGCACCTTACCCATCATTGACTACTAGTCATGAGACTATCTCTAGAGAAGGAATCATGGTCCCAAAGGGGAACTTGAGTGTGTGGCAGAGACAAGGAGGTTGTTGTAAGGGCAGGACCAGCATAGGCACAGAAACGATCCAGAAGAGCTGGTGAAACGCAAATCTGAACTTAACAATTGCAAATTATTAAGGCATAGCTCCAATGGAGGACAGCCAGGTTTCCTTGATGGCCTTAGGAATGCCTGAAGCCTGAATGGATGCTCTGAGAATCTATAAAGCTTGTATTGTAAATGCTGAGTCCTTACCACTTGCCACATGTATCTAAATAGGACAATTAGTGCAAAAAGGCAACCAAGTTACCAAATTTATGGGTGAAAAGAAGGCAGATATCCTGTCCTATAATCATTTGCTAAAGGATATGGCAGTAATAATTTGAACTCTAGTCTCATTAATTTTTGATATGTCAAAGGATATTTTGAAACATTCCAGGTGCCATTAATATTGGTGGGCGGGAGGCATATGGCCATCCTGGACTTCCCTTTTATGAGGCAGGAAGATCTGTGGCTCCCAGACATTTTTCTGGAGAAGTCCAAGGAGCTAAGACTAAAGCTTCCTCCCAAAAATCTTCTAAGTCCTTCAGTTTTACTTTGATCCTACGCAAGTCTAATAGAGCCTTAAAAGCAGTCAGCTGGGGTGCCTTCTGATGGGGAGGTAAGTTACTCATTATGGAGAGGAAAGGTTCCCTAACAGAGCAGAGGTGACTAGGAAGTGAGCAGACAAAGTGAAAAAACACAGAAAATGAAAAGCAATGAGTAGAAAAAGGGTCACCAAAGTGCTAAAGCTACACATACATAGAAGTGTTTTGGATCCAAGTGTCCTGTGCTTAGAGGGGGAATTCAGGAGTTCATTACTCCTCTGGCCTTATGCCCAAACGGTGTCTCTTGGTCAGGACGATTCAATATAATTGAACCTGGGCTCCAAGTTCTGAGGGAATCAATCTCTCATGTGAACTTGCTAGGATGAGCGTCAGTTTAGAGGGGCTCATTGATCATCAGGCAATCAAATGAGTGATTGTATTCCTTACCTTAAGAGGAGCTCATTGATCATAAGGAAATCAGATGAGCAATTGCGTTCCTAACCTTTTGAGGTCAATGATGGACAAACAGGAAAAGGGGAAGAGGAGAGGGCCACTTGCTCACCCTCAGAGGCTGTAAGCACATGGAACACAAACCAGAGGAAGGGGCCAAACTCACCAAACTTACCAGAGAGGGTGTTTCATCTATACTGAAGGTAATCACTGTTTGGGTGCCAGTTGTTGCCAAATCCCTTCCAGGCCAACCAGGGAAGAGAGAGGTGAAATTGGCAGGGGCATCAGGGCTCAAGGTAAGGGGGTGAGCAGCATGGAGTCACCACACTGACTCTGGGAGTCAGGTGAGAAACAGGCAGAGAATGAGCTGCCACAGACTCATTTATTCTAGGAAATTCTTGAGCTTATATGGAGGGGCAGCCACCAATCACTTAGTAGCTGTTTACTAAGTAGATTGGATGGCCACTTCCCACTGGTTGTTCATTCATCCACCTGCATTGTTCCTCTATTGTGATATGTAACTGGAACTCCTGGATTCGGGAGCCTAGGCTAGGGCCTCCCTGAATCAATGGTGCCACAGTAAAGATATTGAAAGCCTGACAAAGTGCATGATTTTAAGTAAATGAATGAATTCCAAGGGGACAAAGTTTAGGATTATAAAAAAGTGACCAAATAAAGTAATGTTTATATTTAGAGAAAGGGAAGGGAGCACAGTGTCTGTTGATCCAGTAACAGCTAGATATTTTTGTTGTATTTCATCATAGATCAACAGTGTTTGGCCTAATCAAGTGAAAACGGAATAAACTTACAAAGTTTTAATTTAGCCTATCTGCTAACATACTAGTACGCATTTCATTAGACACATGATTCATGAATTATTATCTCAATGAACATGATACCGAGTTTATAAGAGTCAGTATTATTTAGCATTGAAACATAATGTAAATTAAAACATAAACCAGGGCAAGTGTTTAAAGGCATTCAAAACATAAATGTGTGCATGTGTGTGTGCATGGGCATATTGAAAGTCAAAGTAAATTTAATGCTAAAATGAGATGAAATATATACATATTTAGAGATATCATCACTAATTATTTATTGAATGGATTAAAACTAAGCAATGAAGAATTAATTATTGAATTCATTGATACATGGATGAGATTAGAAAATATTTGCTAAATATTACTAAGTGTAAAAATGTAGTATTTAGTGAGACATTGCAGATACAAGAAGACAAATGCCACATGTTCATACTTGTATGTCAGAGCTAAAATAGAATCATCACAACAAACACACACAAATAATATCCATAAACTTGAAAACAACAAAAGTTATGTGAATGAAGGGATAAGGGAATGGGAAACTCTAAAATAGGGAAGGTAATTGAACACCTCGCTGTTATTGGAAATCAAGCGAGATACCTGTAGATAGTTAGAACATTGGCCCCATGAAGAAACAAACTCATTAACTATAAATAATTTTTGATAAGCTGCCAACTGTATAGTTCTCTTTGTAGTCATAGATCAAAAGAATCAGGGGGCTGGAGAGGTGGCTCAGGGGTTAAGCCTCCGCCTTGCAGGCGGAAGGTCCTGAGTTCGGATCCCAGATCCCACGTATAGACGCCAGGCGGAAGCGGGGGCGACCTGCGCTTCTGGTCCTGGTAGGGAGGAGCCTGTGAATCCCGGGGCAGAAGGAAGTGGAGGCGTCCATGGTGGTTCACGAATTCGTCCGTGGTTCTACACACACATACAGACACACGCACACACACACAGACACGCACGCACATGCGCACAGTTGAATAAATAATAATAAAAAAATTAAAAAAAAAGAATCAGAAGTCGCTCTAGAAATACCCATGTGCAATGAAAGAGAATCATAATTGTCCACAGGAGAAAATAAAAGTGCTTGTGGATGGATCTTCCCTGATCAGGATATCTAAAATACCATGGAACACAAAGTGCAGGAAATCTTGTAGAAAAGGGGCCAGTAAGAACATAAGAGTCAGAGGACAGCATGAGATAGTGTCAGACAGTAGCTGCTGTTCATGTCAGATCCGTCTTATCCAAAAACACAATACAACATTCTCTGTTCCCACAAGATCTCTATATTTTAAATTTCTTTTTAGGTTTCCTTTCTTTTATATTCAACTTTATTCAAAGAAAAATTTAAGATAGGAGTAAACTCTACAACATTGTCAAAAAACTATAACTAGAAATGCAACATCTCAGACTTCTACAATAAGTAGCTTAGCAACATTGTGTCATGGAATGTGTAAGTTTCCATAAGACAGAATGCTTCCCAGAGATACTGCATGGGACTGGCACTAGATGATAGGAAGTTAGAGTTGCTGTACTCTGCAGTTTACTCAAAGGTACACCTTCCTTGTCCAGACTGGTTGCAGTTCCTAACTAGTGATGTCATGCTAGATGGAACCCAGTGGTTCATACATGTAGGAAGATATGGAAAAGGAAAGATATACTGGACAACAGGCTGCATGAGAGAACACGAGGGGAGTGAAAGATTGTAGGGTGGATGTGAATAATAGGCACTGGAAAGACAAACCCATTGTTAATATAATTAAAAATAGACTTAATATATAAAAAAGTGAATACTTTGGCTTTTTTGCCCTGGACATGGACAAGGGCAGTCTTCCTGCTCTTCAGGTAAGCCCCCTAGACTATGCTCGAGTCCCTGGGTCATATGCATGTCCCACTAGGCATTCTACCTTTCTGCTCTAAACCAGGACCTAGACTAGGACTTAGACCACAGTTGACTCCCTGCTCCTAAGAATTCAAGAGAGTCCAGAGAAAAACCAAGCAAAAGGCTAGGGGACCACCACCACTCATCTGGGGTCCTCTAAAATCTTCTCATCATCCAGGAGAGAATCTTTACATCCAGCTCTAAGATAAGTAAACCCTTTTTACTATATTGTTCCTCTCAATTATTAATCACTGTAGTTTTACATTTCCTTATAGCCACCCAAAAACCAATGCAACTTCAGGGACTATACCATTCACCCTCACATATCACCAAGGAAGTTAACCTAAAAAGTGCACTACTATAACAATCTTCATTACCTGTCTACTAAACACACCTTAATTGATGTACTAACAGTCCAACAGCCTCATCTAGGAAAGAATATCAACACCAAAAGGGCGTACCCAAGTCCAAGGCAAACATTAGTAATAACTGCTCTAGTGTAATAATGATATTCAATTCAGTTCAGCCAAAAACATGCAAAAACAAAAAGAAGGACATAAAAGATATAACAAAAATGTCCAGGTCACAGAAAAAAAAAAAAGACAAACAAAACCAAGACAACAAATCTCCTACAAAATGAATCAACCCCATAATGATGGAATCCAATCAGAACAAACTTACAGAAAATATCCAAGAAAGCCATTACCAAGATAATTATTTACAAAGCCTGATCTTTACTATGACCAAAACAAAGAGGAAATCCTGGAGTAGATAAATCACTGCATCAACCAGTTTGAGCGGGAACATAAGTTGGCACTTGGAGGAGATGAGAAAAGCAGTTGAAAAAACAAAAATAGGCATATAGCAGTTAAAACAATCTCAATCAGTGTTTAAAGTCAAACTAAAAAACATGCTATCTTCAACCCAGAACACAACACAGAGTCTTACCAGCAGAACTAATAAAGCAGAAAATAGACTATCAGATCTTGAAGACAAAGTGGATGAGCAAACCAGCTCAATCAAAGAGATTGTTACAGCCAAAAAGATACTTGAGAGGAATATTTAAGAGTTACAGGACAGTTTGAAGAAACTTAACGTACACATTCATGGAATACTAGAACAAGAAATCAAAAATACCACACCTGAGGAATTTCTTCAAATTGCCATAAAGGAAAACTTTCCACATCTAAAGAAAAATAGGCACTTCCAAATACAAGAGGCATACCATAATGCAAACACATATGACCAATATAGAAACTTACCTCAGCAAATAATAGACAAATCACTACATGTACAACACAAAGAAAATGTGCTGAGACCTTTAAGAGAAAAAAAAAGTCACTCTTAAAGGTAAACTTATTAAAATAAAAAATGATTTTTCAATGGAAACAGTAAAAGCCAGAAGAGCTTGGAGAGACATACTTCAAGTATTGAATAAGCACAAATGTCAACCCAGACTGATATATCGGGCAAAACTATCAGTCATGATCGAGGGTGAAAGAAAAATTTTCCACTGTAAAGACAATGTGGAGGCTTACATGACCAATTAGTCCTTCAAAAAATGCTAGAAAAGACACTCAAGCTTGAAGAAGAAAACAAGCACATCCAGGAGGACAAAAGGGAAATATAATACCACAACAACCTATAAGTTAAATTACATATTTATGAAAGCTACTAAACACAGAAAATGTCAGGAATTAAAAGTAATATCTCCAGGATAACACTAAATATCAATGGAATTAACTCAGCAATCAACAGACACAGATTACAAACATAGATTAGAAATCAAAACCCATCCACCTGCTGCCTTCAAGAAACACATCTCATCACATTCTAAAAGTAAAAGGCTGATACCTAATAAGTGGATCCTAATTCCAAAGCTACTTAAGTATATATTCAAAGGTAAGTGCCTATAATACCTACTATAATCACAAAGATATTAAAGAGGAGGGAAGGGGAAGGAGTGTCTCCCCCAAAAAGGAGATAGGAGATCGTGCTTCAGTAGAGAAAATAGGTCACTTTCAAGTATTGCACTTAAGTATCTAGACAACTGTTGAAGCTTATTCTAAATTCCCTTCCTAGTCACTTGTGACTGAACAGGTTTGATCTCACCAATCAGGGAGGAAATAAGGACTGGAAGATAGAAGGTACCCATCCCACAAATGGGACACGGATCCTCCACCCCCCCCATACTGTGTCCTATCCCTGTTCTGCCATCTACCTTTGATCTCTTCATATATTAAGATCTCCATTTAAACAACCTTTCACTTTGGGTTAGGAGATGACCTTCAATACAATCAGGAGAGAGCCAAGGACAGTTCGGGTAGCAAAAAGGAAAACAACAACAAACTATAATTCAAAACACCAAAGATCCTACATTAATCACCTGGAAGCACAACAGCTAACTCTCTCCCCATCCTAAAGCTCAGGGAACCTTGAGGAAGAGGGGACACCAAGATTGTAAGAGGCTGAAAATGGGGAGGATCAATGATATGCAAGATACTCCACACAAGTTAGGGTTGCAGCAGTAAGGACTGGACTTTGCCTGACCTGCACAATTTATGAAATGTCAATGACTTCCCCAAAGTCTAGCATGGATCACAGGGGAGAAAGCTCCAGGCAGTAGGATCCTTAGAGGCAAAGGATAAACACTAATAATAGAGTTCCCACACTAATGGGGATCCCAAGAAAGGGTTCTGGGCTATGCCTCTAAATCCTTACCCTTCACTAGGGTAGAGGACTCAGAGGGACATTTGGCATTCACAAAAATGGATGCTCTAGGGGATGGGAGGGAGGAAGAGGGAGCCATTGGGAAAGATAGAGAGAGGGAGGGGGTGAAGAGGAAGTGGGGGAAGATTGCAAGGAGGTGTTAGGGAGGGTAGAAAGGAGGGAGAGGTCAGGGATACCTATTGAACTTGCATTATTAAGAAAAAATGTGGGCCAAAAAATTTAATTAACAAATGGCCCAATTAAAAAATGAGCCTTGGAAATTAAAAAATACTTTTTCAGGGGAGAAATTGAAATGCCTAAGAAATATCTTTAAAAATTCTCCAATTCCTTAGGCATTGTGGAAATGCAAATCAAAACCTCCCTGAGATATCATCTTACCCCAATGAAGATGGCAAAAATCCACAATAAAAATAACACCAAAGGCTGGAGAGGATGTGGAGAGAAGGGAACTCTCCTACACTGCTGGTGGGAGTGCAGGCTCATTCAGCCACTCTGGCAAGTCATCTGGGAACTCTTAAAAAAGTTAAAAGATTGAAATGACATATGACTCTGATTTTCACTTTTGGGAATAATCCCTCATACAGTAAAAATTTACCTCAATAGCACAAGCAGGACCATGTTCTTAGCAGCACTGTTTACAATAGTGAAGTCATGGAACCAACCTAAATACCCAACAGTTGACGAGTGGATAAGGAAAGTGTGGTACATTTATACAGCCATCAAAAATGATGAATTAATGTGATTTGCTGGGAAATGAATGGAATTAGAAAAAAATATTTTCAATGAAGTATCTCAGGTGCAGAAAATTAAGCAATGTATGTACTCCCTAATAGTAGATCCTAGTACCAAACCCACTTAGTGACACACTCAAAGATAAATCTGTATAATACCTACAGTAATTACAAATTACAGGAGGGAAGGGGAAGGAGGGCACCACCAGAAACAAGGAGAGAGGGGATCATGCTACAGCAGAGAAAAGAGGTCACCATCAAGTACTGCAAGTAAGTAATGAAACATCTGGTTAAGTTCACAGACTCTCCTTCCTGGTCACTTGCAGCTGATGTGGTTTGATCGCAACACAAAGGGAGGGCATAGAGTCTGGCAGAGAGAAGGTAACCATCTTGCAAATGGGAGATTGATGCCCCCCACCGTCTCCTACTCTTATTCCATATACCTTTGAATCTACTCTTATAATAAGACTCTATATTTACAGAATTTTATTTCTGGCTAGGAGGTGACATCCAATACCCATCAGGATGGAGCCAAAGGTGGTGCAGGAGCAGCAAACCATAATTCAGATCATCAGAGACCCTACATTAATCACTTGGAACCAGCCCAGCCTAATCTCTCCCCATGCTAAAGTTCAAGGAAACTTGCAGAAGAGGGGGTGGTAAGATTGTAAGAGCCGAAAGATGGGGAAAAGCAATGATATGCAAGATACTTCACACAAGTTAGAGCTGAAGTAATTTTAATAGGACTTTGGATGACCTGCACAATGATCAACATAGCATTGACTCCCCAAAGTCTAGTATGGATTAAAGGCACTAGGATCCTTAGAGGCAAGGAATGCACAGACACAATAGTGTTCCCATATTTAAGTAGAACACAAGAAAGTATTCTAGGAATGCCACTGAGTCCTTACACCTCAACACTGAAGAAGACCTAGAAGGAAGTTTGACATGCACACTAAAGGATGCTTCAGGGATGGGGTGAGAGGGCACTGGGAGAAAGGGAGCAGGTGGAAAGGAAGGGGAAAAGTGTGGAGGGAGGGAGGGAACCAGGGACCTATTAAATTTGCATGAGTGTCCCTTTCCCCACCTGCCCAGGATGCGTGCAGTCCAGCCAGGACTCACGGCGACTTAGGTAAGCTCCCCCTGTCCACCCCCAAACCCCAGGCAGCCCACTGGCCCCAGTTCCTCCCACCAACCCAGCCGGAGCCGGCGCTGCGTCCAGCTGGGGAGGACCCACGCCCCAGCTCTCCTGGTTAAATAACGCCCGCCACCGCCACCTCCTCCCTTTCTCCATCCGCCCGGGGTGCAGGCAGTCCAGCTGGGACTCAGGCAGTCCAGCCGGGACTCACGGCAACCTAGGTAAGCTTCCCCAGGCACAATCCCAAACCCCAGGCAGCCCACTGGTCCCAGCTTCTCCCCTCAGCCACATGGAGCAGGAGTTACTCCAGGCCAAATAATTCAGTTCAGTGAAAAACGCACAGAAATTGATAAAAGATCTTAAGAGTTAAAATGACAATGCCCAAGTGAAAGTACAAATCCATGAGAAACAAAACCCAAGAAAACAAATCTCCCACTGAAGGAATTAATTACATAATGGTAGATTCCTACCAGAACAGGTCGGGACGCCTGCGCGAGATCCAGCCGGGCCTCAACGCGCGCTCTAGGACCCCCAGGTCAGCCCACGGGGACCCGGCTCCGACTCCCACCATCCAGCCGGAGCCGCGCGGGGGGCCGAGGGACGAGGAGCACCTCCCCCTGCGCCCGGGCCCCGCCCCAGCTGCCCTCGGGTTAAATAGCTCCACGCCGACGCGCCCATCCTTCCCTTCTTCGCCCCGCCCCCGCTCCGCCGGTCGGGACGCCTGCGCGAGATCCAGCCGGGCCTCAACGCGCGCTCTAGGACCCCCAGGTCAGCCCACGGGGACCCGGCTCCGACTCCCACCATCCAGCCGGAGCCGCGCGGGGGGCCGAGGGACGAGGAGCACCTCCCCCTGCGCCCGGGCCCCGCCCCAGCTGCCCTCGGGTTAAATAGCTCCACGCCGACGCGCCCATCCTCCCTTTTCGCCCCACCCCGCTCCACCGGTCAGGACACGCGCGCGGTCCACCCGGGCCTCACCCCGCGCCCTAGGTAAGTCCCCGTTCAGGCCCTGCCCACCAGTACCCCAGGCCAAATAATTCAGTTTAGTGAAATTGAGAGATCTTAAGAGTTAAAATGACAATGCCAAAGTCAAAGTGCAAATCCATGAGAAGCAACACTCAAGTAAACAAATTTCCCACTGAAGAAATTAATCCCATAATGTTAGACTCCAACAAGAACAAACCCGCGGAAAAAGGCCAAGAAAGCCCCACCCAGGATAAAGACTTTCAAAATATGATCATTACCATGTTCAATACTATGAAAGAGGAAATCCGGGAGGAATTACATAATCGAATCAATCGCTTTGAAGAGCAACACAACAGACATCTGGAGGAGTTGAGAAAAACAGTGCAAGAAACAAAAAGTGGCATAGAACAGTTAAAACAAACTCAAGCAGAGTTTAAAACTGAGCTAAAAGACAAGTTATCTTCAACCCAGAACGCCACAGAGAGTCTTATCAACAGAACTAATGAAGCAGAAAACAGAATTTCAGACCTTGAAGATAAAGTGGGAGTACTAACCAGCTCAATGGAAGAGGTTGTTAAAGCCAAAAAGATACTTGAGAGAAATATCCAAGAGATATGGGACACCCTGAAGAATCCTACCAGAACAAACCCATAGAAAATAGCCAAGAAAGCCTGACACAAGATAATTATTTTTAAAACATGATCATTACCATGTTTAATACTATGAAAGAGGAAATTCAGGAGGAATTAAATAACCGCATCTTCACTTTGAAGAGGAACACAACAGACACTTGGAGGAGTTGAGAAAAACAGTTCAAGAAACAAAAACAGGCATAGAGCAGTTAAAACAGACTCAAGTAGAGTTTGAAACTGAATCTTCAACCCAGAACTCAACAGAGTCTTAGCAGCAGAACTAACGAAGCCAAAAATAGAATTTCAGACCTTGAAGACAAAGTGGGAGTATGAAACAGCTCAATGGAAGAGATTGCTAAAGCCAAAAAGATACTTGAGAGAAATATTCAAGAGATATGGGACACCCTGAAGAAGCCTAACATGCATATTTGTGGAATACCAGAGCAAGAATCCCAAAATACCACACCTGAAGAAATTTTTCAAACTATCATCAAGGAAAACTTTCCTCATCTAAAACAAGAGAGGCCCCAAGTTAATGGAACCAGGAAACAGGCAGGGGTCATTATGCTTTCAGAAAAAGTGGACTATAAACCAAAGAAAATCATAAGAGACACAGATGGATACTACATTTTAGTCACAGGTACAATTCACCAGGAAGACTTCACAATACTGAACATATATGCACCCAATACGGGCCCTTCCATATTCATTAAGAAAACCCTACAGCGTCTAAAGCGAGAAATCAACCCCCAAATGATAATTCTTGGGGATTTCAACACCGCCCTCTCATCATGGGATAGATCAACAGGTCAAAAACTTAACAGAGACACTTTGGAACTTAATCAAACCCTGAAAGAAATGGACCTTACAGATCTCTATCGAACTTTTTATCCACGCACCAAAGAATACACATTTTTCTCAGCAGCACATGGAACTTTCTCCAAAATAGATCATGTATTGGGCCACAAAACGAATCTATACAAGAAAGTTGAAATTCTAACCTGTGCCCTATCAGACCACCACGGCCTAAAGGTTGACATCCACAACACAACAAATAAGAGAAAATACACTAACTCCTGGAAACTTAACACTATGATGCTGAATGAGAACTGGATTCAGGAAGAAATTAAAAAGGAAATTCAAGATTTCCTGAAAGCGAACGATAATGAAAACACAACTTACCCAAATCTCTGGGACACAATGAAAGCTGTTGTAAGAGGTAAGTTCATAGCTCTTAATGCCTACATCAAAAAAATGGAAACATCAGAAATAAATAGCTTAAAGCTTTAGAGAAACTAGAGCAATTCGATCCCAAAAGCAGTAGAAGAGAGGAGATTAGCAAAATAAGGGGAGAAATATCCAACATCGAGATTAGGAAAACTACAGAAAATCAACCAGTCAAAAAGAAAAAAAAATAAATAAGATTGATACACCCCTAGCTAAATTAACCAAAAGCAAGAGAGAGAAAACCCAAATTAATAAAATTAGAAATGAAAATGGAGTTATCACTACTGATACCCAAGAAATCCAGAGAATTATAACATCATACTTCAAAAACTTATATTCTGTGAAATATGACAACACAAAAAAGATGGATGAATTCCTAAATAAACACAACTTACCTAAATTGAATCAGGAAGTTGTGAATTATTTACATAGTCCTATAATATATGAGGAAATCGAGGAAGTAATCATGAATCTTCCCACCAAAAAATGTCCTGGACCAGATGGATTCAGCACAGAGTTCTACCAGACATTTAAGGAGCTATAACCCCAATACTCCTTAAACTGTTCCATCAAATAGCAAAGGAAGGAAACACTACCTAATTCCTTCTATGAAACTAATATTGTCTTAATCCCAAATCCTAATAAAGATACACTTAAAAAAGAAAACTATAGGCCAATCTCTCTGATGAACACAGATGCAAAGATTCTCAACAAAGTCTTAGCAAATCGGATTCAAAAACATATCAAAAAAGATCATCCATGGGGATCAAGTAGGCTTTATTCCACTGTTGGTTCAACATACGCAAATCAATAAATGTCATTCATCATATAAACAATCCAAAATTCAAGACCACATGATACTCTCGATAGATGCAGAAAAAGCTTTTGACAAGATCCAACAGTCCTTTATGATCAAAATCCTAGAGAAGGTTGGAATGGATCCAACAATCCTTTATGATCAAAGATCCAACAGTCCTTTATGATCAAAATCCTAGAGAAGGTTGGAAATCCTAGAGAAGGTTGGAATAAAAGCCAACAGCAAGGATTATACTCAATGGGGAAAAACTTGAAGCATTCCCACTTCGATCAGGAACTAGACAAGGCTGTCCACTGTCACCACATCTTTTCAATATTGTACTTGGTCTTAGCTGAAGCCATAAGACAAGAAAGGGACATAAAAGGGATTCAAATCAGCAAGGAAGAAGTCAAGTTATCTCTATTTGCTAATGACATAATTTTATACCAGAGTGATCCAAAAAACTCCACCAGGAAACTCCTCAAACTAATACAGAAGTTCAGCAGGGTAGCAGGATACAAAATAAATGTACAAAAATCAATGGCCTTCCTATATGCCAGAATGAAAGAAGTGAAAAAGTCCTGAGAGAAACAATCCCATTTACTATAGCCCCTAAAAAAATGAAATACCTTAGTATAAACCTAACCAAGGAAGTAAGTGACCTTTACAATGAAAACTTTAAAACCCTAAAGAAAGAAATTGCAGAAGACACCAGAAGGTGGAAAGACCTCCCATGTTCCTGGATTGGCAGAATCAACATTGTAAAAATGACCATCCTACCAAAGGCAATATACAAATTCAATGCTATACCAATTAAAATCCCAAAGCAATTCTTTAAAGAAGTTGATCAAACAATCTCAACATTCATATGGAGGCACAAAAGACCCAGGATAGCAAAAACAATCCTGAGTAACAAAAACACTGTTGTAGATATCACCATTCCAAACCTTAGTCTATACTACAAATCCATAGTTGTAAAAACAGCCTGGTACTGGCTCCAAAATAGACACAGAGCTCAATGGATAAAGGTTGAAGACCCAGATATGAGCCCAACTACAGCCATTTGCTCCTTGACAAAGGGGCCCAAAAAATCCAATGGAAAAGGACAGCATCTTCAACAAATGGTGCTGGTAAAAATGGATCTCCACATGCAGAAGATTAAAACTGGATCCGTACTTGTCACCATGTACAAGACTTAATTCCAGATGGATCAAGGACCTCAATATAAGTCCAGAGACCATAAAAACCTTCGATGAAAGGGTAGGGAACTCCCTTGAGCTGATTCAACTAGGCCAACAGTTCCTAATCAGAAATCCAATAGTGCCATCAATACAAGCAACACTCAATAGATGGGATCTTATGAAATTAAAGAGCCTTTGTTCAGATAAAGAGATTGTAACTGATGCAGAAAGGCAACCCATAGAATGGGAGGAAATCTTCACTAACCACATATCTGATATAGCTCTATTATCCAGAGTGTGCAAAGAACATAGAAAACTAAACACCAAGGAAACAATGTCCCAGTTTAAAAAGGGCCTTAAAGGAAACTTTATCAAGGATGAAATTAAAATGTCTAACAAATATCTTAAAAAATGCTCCATATCCTTAGCCATCAGAGAAATGCAAATCAAAACCTCTCTGAGATATCATCTCATCCCAGTCAGGATGGCAAAAATCCACAATACAAACAACACCAAAGGCTGGAGAGGATGTGGAGAGGAAGGAACGCTCCTATATTGTTGGTGAGGATGCAGGCTCATACAACCACTCTGGCGAGCTATCTGGAGATTTTTAAAGAAGTTAAAGATTGAAATGCCAAATGACCCAGCTATTCCACTTTTGGGAATAACTCCCCATACAGCAAAAATTCAAATCGATAGCACAAGCATGACCATGTTCATAGCAGCACTGTTTACAATAGCAAAGTCATGGAATCAGCCCAAAAGTCCAACAGTTGACAAGTGGATAAGGAAAACGTGGTACATTTATACAATGGAATACTACTCAACCATCAAAAATGATGAATTACTGGAATTTGCTGGGAAATGGATGTCATTAGAAACAATTATATTGAGTGAAATATCCCAGACATGGAAAATTAAGTGCTGTATGTCCTCCCTAATAGTTGGATCCTAGTACCAATCCCACTTAGAGACACACTCAAAGATAAATCACTGTAATACCTACAGTAATTGCAAAGATTATAAACAGGAGGGAAGGGGAAGAAGGGCTGTGTCAGAAACAAGGAGAGAGGGGATCATGTTACAGCAGAGAAAATAGGCCACCGTCAAGGACTGTAAGAGAGTAATGAGCCATCTGGTTAAGTTCACAGACTTTCCTTCCTGATCATTTGCAACCGATGGGGTATGATTTCACCAGAAAGGGAGTTCCATCTACCTTTGAATATACTCTTATAACAAGACTCAGTTTAACAGCTTTTTAATCTCTGGCCAGGAGGTGACATCCAATGCCCATCAGGATGGAGCAAAGACATTGCAGGAGCAGCAAAACTGAAAAAAAAATTAACCGACTATAATTCAGAAATCAGAGACTCTATATCAACCACCTGGAACCAGGCCAGCCTAATCTCTCCCCATCCTGAAGCTCAGGGAAATTTGTGAAAGAGGGGCAGTGAGATTGTATGAGCAGAAGGATGGGGAGGAGTAATGATATGCAAGATACGCCACACAAGTTAGGACCAAAGCAATCATAATAGGACTTTGCATGACCTGTGGAATGACCAACACATTATTGACCCCTCAAAGTCTAGCATGGACTAAAGGCACTAGGATCCTTAGAAGCTAGGTATTAGCAGCCACAATAGTGTTCCTATATTTAAGGGGAACACAGGAAAGAGTTCTAGGAAATGCCACCAAGTCCTTACACCTCATCAGAGAGAAGAACCCAGAGGAAAGTTTGACATACACATTAAAGAACACTCCAGAGATGGGGGCGGGGGGAAGAGGCATTGGGAGATAGGGAGGGAGGGGGGAAAGGAAAGGGAAAAAAGGGGAAGGAGCTAAGGGGCTTAGGAATGGAGGAAGGAAGGGGACCAGTGTACCTATTAAGTTTGTATGAGCAAAAATAAATAAATTAATTAATTAAAAATAAGAAAAGAAAGTGTGGAGACTAAAGGAGAATTCTATTTGTAGTGATTTCTTGGCTAATGTAAGAGGTGGAGCTGGTCCACAGTGCTCCACAGGGCCAAGACAGGAAACTAGATTAATAGCATAAATTATCCCTGTGTGAAGTGATAAGGTAAGGAATGTGCTTCTCTCAATTTGAAATATTTACTTATAGTGCAGAAAGTGCAGAACAGCAAGTCAGGACGGATGTGTGGTTAAAGTGCTTCTGAGACTTGCACAGAAGCTAGTTGACACTGGCATTTCCCCTTGGTCATAAAGTGCCCTCTAGTGTATTGTCACCCAGTGCTTTGTGTATTACAGCACCATCATTTTCTCACATTCGGATGCCTTTCATAACTTCCTTCCAACACTACGATCCCAACCACTGAGTCTGCATGATGAACCTGTTGCTGCGTTAGGGTGTGATTGTCCCTGATGTCCTCATGAACCCTGATGAAATCACAGAAACGACAGGAGATGGAGAGTTCCAAATATGTTTTTCCAAATGGTTTTCATTAGGACAAAAGGTACAGGTAAGGTGCCCAGGGCTATGTAGTTCCTGAGCAACTGAACAAAAATGAATTGACAAGAATCATCATTGTCCATGTGTGGACCTTGAGGTCTCATAACCCCTTCTTCTTTCCTGAGTGTTGGAACTTACTCAGATATCTGAATTCTACTTTGGAACATAACAGCACTCCCCTTTCTTCTGTTTCCCAATCTGACTGATTTGTTAAAGTTTTCACCTCATTGTCCTCTGCTCTGACCTTCATCTTGACCCTACCTTACAGAAACAGTAGGACTCACAGGGCAGTTTTCATTCTGGGAGGATAATTTTGACCAGAAAGATGAAGGTGGCAGGGGCATGGACCCATGTGATGGACAAAACTCATCCCTGCCAATGGAGGCAACCACTTCTGAGTGTTGCTGCTTTAGAGTCTATAGGAAGAAAATTGAGGTCAAGGTATCAACTCGACATGCAACCTTGATCAAATCTTGGTAAAAAGAGAAGGGTGACATCAAGGGGCAATGAAAAAGGGAGAATGGAAGCAGGCAAGAAAGTCTGAAGTAGGGATCAGGAGAGACAGGACATGAGAGAAGGATCCTTAAATGAGAACAGAAAGCTTAATGATGATAGGAACAAAAGGAGTCACTGCTGTTTTCAGAGAGCATGATGCTGCAATCAAGGCCTTCCATTGTGAAAAGAATAAAGCAAGGAACCCATTGTTTTGGAGAGGATCCCCACAAATGGCAGACTTGTCTAAGTCTACCTGAAGGGATGGAAGTGTAGTGGAAGATCATTGTTCAAATGTCCAGGATTGGCTTGGCTCAGGGTAAGTTCCATAGAGATAGAGAGACTGGATGCTTGGATAGATGAAGGTCAGGCTGTCCAGGCGACACAGAACTTCTGGTTGCTCCCTTCTCAGCATTTAGTTAGTTAGTGTGGGACTGTGATCCACAACTAATGACTCCCCTACCTCTCTGGACCCTGAACTAAAGGCAGAGGTCAAGCATAGCAGGCCTGACTCCTGGTCCTGGGCCATCTATGATGGCCTCTTTCTCCCAGCAGCAAATGCTCCCAGGTTATGCTCCTCAACCATCCCAGTAGTAAATCTCCAAAGGACCCCCATATGTGAGCACATGGGTTTCATTCCACTAGGTTGGGAAGGGAGAAAGTTCACCAATAGGAGGCCAGAACCCTTCTTTCAGCTATGTACACAGAAATCACTACACCGTCTACCTAAAACAAGTCTGCAGATGGAAACACAGTCCTACATGCAGAGACACAGAAATATTCCAGAGGATCCTAAAACAAACCCATAAAATACATCACACACACACACACACACACACACACACACACACACTCACAGTTATATCGAGAGAGATAGAGATAAAGACAGAGGTAAAGAGATGAAGACCACCACAGAGAAAGATATCTTCTCACCACAGTAACCCACAGGCCACCAGAGAGACAAGAACATCAGACAAACACAGTCCTACATGCAGAGACACAGAAATATTCCAGAGGATCCTAAAACAAACCCATAAAATACATCACACACACACACACACACACACACACACACACACACTCACAGTTATATCGAGAGAGATAGAGATAAAGACAGAGGTAAAGAGATGAAGACCACCACAGAGAAAGATATCTTCTCACCACAGTAACCCACAGGCCACCAGAGAGACAAGAACATCAGACAAGTTCAAGCAAATTCACCAATCAACCCAAAGACAGTAGTGAGTGTACAGGTGTGATTAAGCAAGTGATATGTGGCTTTTGGGATCTGGGAGTCTCTCTTTGTGGAATGCTCTGCTTGTGTGTAGAGCAGACATGCTCTGTGACCAAGACAAGAGAAGAAATGTTGCTCTCGACTTTTGATGATACCGGACATACTCCTTTGCTCTTTTGTCCTCCGTTGTGTTTCTTAGTGGACCCGAGCAAAGGAGATCGAAGTTCCACTTGTCTCCCTTTCTTCTCCCTGGTCTGCACAAAGTTTTCCATCTATCTGAGCAAAGAGGCAAGAGCCGGAGGAAAGTTTCGGGATATGGAGCTTGTGCTGCCCAATGAAAGGAGGAGGATAGCTATTCCTGAGCCAATCAGCAATGAGAGCTCTCCTGTGGGTGGAACACCCAGAGTTAAGAAGCCTGACATGGCTCCCCCTGGGCTTCAGCGCTCCTGGGGGCAACCAAGGCTGGCAGTTATAAGCCTGAAGGTTCTCACTCAGAGCACGTGAAAGCAGCCTCTGTTGCTCTATGCAATGGGCACGGCCTACAGTCGAGCACGAGTGCAGCAGGTCCGGAGAACCCACAAGTGGTCCTTGTTGATCTCAAGAATGCTTGCCTGGTCCCACTTCAGTCCTACTTAATCCAGACCAGACTTTCCTGGTCCCCACACTTCAAGGCTGCCTTGTTATGCCACAACAAGCCCACTGCTAAGAAGGTGGTTGTGCTCACGGCCAAAACCATCAGAGATCACAAGAGGATAATGCACTGACTATGACTTCAATGCAGAGGCCAGGCTGCAGGAGACCAGCATCTTTGCCAGGGACATCACTGGACTGTCAATAGCTGCAAGGGGTCCTGCCTCCACACTTCTGGTCCTGCATCCCATTGCTCCCTCCCCCACCATAAGATGCCTACACTCGACGACTCCTGAAAAGCCTAGGAGGACTTGTCGCTCCCGTCACAGACAGGAGCGCCATCTTTCTTGGACGCTGGGTTTAAAGACTCTTCTGGAAAGTCCAAACATTCCTCTTGGAATTGGAAGGCATGTCTGCCCCATCCCCCATCCTGGGCACTCGTAGAAAACAGCTTTCCTACCTAGGCTGGCCCATGTTTTACTGTAGGGGGAGGTTGAAAATCCTTCCCCCCTCGTTCCTTCGGTGCATATATCATGAAATCATAGAAGGATGATGACCTTCCTTTCACTTTCCTCTAGTCTCATTCGCCTGTCCATTTCCTTTCTCCCTCACACCCCGCTGCTGTGAACCTCTTGCCCAGCCCCAAATCTGCCCAAATCATGTGGTCTCCCAACTCCCTTCATCCTTCCTAAGTTTTGGAACTGGCCTTTGGAACATAGCAGGAACTCATTCTGTTCCCTGAATAGGACTGATTTGCATATATTTGCTCCTCTGTGCTCTGCTCTGTCCTTCAATTAAATACTATTCTGTGGAAACAGACTGCCAGAGCAGTGTCATTCTGGAAGGATGATCCTGAGCTGCAAGGTGGAGGGGTCAGGGGAATGTGCCCTGTGGTAGAGAAAAACCCGTCCTTGCCAATGGAGGGAGCCACCTGCCAGAGATGCCTCTTCAGAGCCAGTGGGGAGAAAGTTTAGGAAATTTGAGCTCCCTACTCCTGTGTAAAATGAATAGTCTTGAGCTGCCCTCAGGAACCCAAAGCAAGGAGCTGAGGCCCCTGGATTTAGAGAGGAAAGAAAAGGAAAAAGGACAGAGCCCAGCTCCCACATGGCTTCATCCTTCCCCAAGGAACCTCCGGCTAGAGTTAGTGACCTTCAAGGGCTACCGCCCTAAGTCTAGAAGCAGAAGAGCTTCTGCCACTGGAAGAAGGAGTCAGAAGCTGGGATCCTGTGAGATGGAGTCGGCACTGAGGACAGGTGGTCCCAGGAGGCCAGGCACCAATCAAGGGAAGTATCCTTACAAGAGATTTAAAGTGAAATGTAAAAGGACAAGGTTTGATTTTTGAGCATGTTTGTTGAGATGGAGGTATTAGCCCAAACCTTTAAAGTCATTATCCATGAAATAGACCACCTAAGCCCAACCCCCTCCTTCCAAAAACCCTAGAAATAGAAAAAAATATGAAGAAAGCAACAAGGAGTGAAAGTTTATGAAGCAATAATAACGCTTCCTCTGGAGAATAAGACATATAGAAGGATTAAGATGTTTGAAGGAGAAACTCAGATATAAAAAAAAGAATTAAGGTTATTCTAAGAAATGGCATGTGGAGACAATGTCCATATTAGGTGTAGATATTAAGGATTCATTTAGTTTTAAGCATAAGACACTTCTTAGATAAAAGCCCCTTAGATGCATCTCATAGACACTAGGCCTTACCCCTTCTTGGGGACGTCTGGAAATTTTCTAACCCCACTGCCTATTTGTCCAGTTCATATCCACCTGACCATAGACACATAGTTGTGTCACATGATACAACCCTCATGCCATAGTGCAAAAGGCTATTAAGGCCTCTTCCTTTTTGTTCTGTAATATAAAATCCCCTATGTTATAATAAAAATTTTAGCCAAGAAATATGATGTAAACAGATTTGAACCATATTCAGCTATGTGACTATGCATCATTAATCACAAAGCTGAGATAGAGTATGATATATCTTCATTTAATCAGGAATTATATGAAATGCTGTGAAAAAGAGTAAATTTTTACTACCTGAATATGACATATATATGTATATATGCTATGACCATTAATTGTTTCAAACAATAATAAATTTCTGTGACAAATGTTTATAAAGAAACTTTTCTTATTTTTATAAAACATGTTGGAAGACAGTGTGTAAGAGAGGAAGCATTTGCAATACTAACATTAATGAACTGATGAGGAGATAAGTTTGTTATCAGGGTAGTGGACTCTGTGTACATAGCTAAACAATCATTCCTATTGATAAACACAAAAGTTATATTTTTTACTAAGAAATATTTTAATATACAAATGTCTGACCTTAATGACTGAGTACCTAATAGTGTTTGGCAAATTTGAAAGGAGATCAAAACAGAAAACCTAAGCTCTGTGTTTTGACAGCAAACCTGGAACCACACTATATTTTTAAAAAATATTTATTTATTTTTTCCACTCATACAAACTTGATAGGTACCCCATTTCCCTCCCCATCCATCCCTCCCTGGATCCCCTTGCTGCTTCTCCCCTTTTTCCTTCCCTTCCCCCTCCCTTACTACTATTGTCATCCCCATACCTAGAGCATCTTTTATTCTGCATGTCAAACTTCCCTGTGGGTCCTACTCTCTGATGATGTATAAGGACTCAGTAGCAATGCCTAGAGTACTTTTTTGTGTTCATGTTTAGTATGGGAACATTATTGTGGCTGTTAATCCCTTGCCTCTAAGGATCCTAGTGCCTGTGATCCATACTAGACTTGGGGGGTCAACAATATGTTGGTCATTGTGCAGGTCATGCAAAGTCTTATTATGATTACTTAGGCGCTAACTTGTGGGGATTATCTTGCATGTCATAACTCCTCCCCATTTTTAGGCTCTTCCAATCTTACTGCCTCCTCTTCAGCAAATTTCCCTGAGCTTTAGGATGGGGAGAGATTAGGCTGGCCTGGTTCCAGGTGGTTGATAATAGAGTCTCTGATGTTCTGAATTGTGGTTTGTTGATTTTTTTTTTTCAGTTTTGCTGCTCCTGCACTGCCTTTAGCTCCATTCTGATGGGTATTGGATGTCAACACCTGGCCAGAGATAAAAGGCTGTTAAAATAGAGTCTTATAATAAGAGTAGATTCAAAGGTAGATGGAATAAGAGTAGGAGACCACAGTCAGATAGCATAATGACTACCCCTACCTGTGTCCTGGTTCCATTAGCTTATAGAATTTGGGACCAGCCTTTTATTTTTAGGATGTTCCTATCTTTTGTGGTGAGATGAGTTTCCTGAAAACAGCAGATTGATGGGTTGTGATTTTTAATCCAAGTTTGTAATCTGTGTCTCTTGATTGCTGTGTTAATTCCATTGACATTTTATGTTATAATGGAGAAATTATTTTTAATTCCAGACTTTTTTATGTTTAGTGGCTTTTGTAAGTCTATTATTTCCCTTTTTGGTTTTGGTGGTATTATACTTCCCTTCTGTCCTCCTGGATACGCTTGTTTTTTTCTTCAAGCTTAAGTATCATTTCTATCATTTTTTGAAGGCCTGATTTGGTAGACATGTAAGCCTTCAAGTTGTCTTTGTGATGGAAAACTTTTCTTTCTCCCTTGATCATGACAGATAGTTTTGCTGGGTATTATCAGTCTGGGTTGACATTTTTGCTCACTCAATACTTGAAGTACGTCTCTCCAAGCTCTTCTTGCTTTTACTGTTTCGACTGAGAAGTCATTTGTTATTTTAATAGGTTTAACTTTAAAAGTGACATGTTTGTTTTTTTTCCCTTGAAGCTCTCAGCACCTTTTCTTTGTCTTGAATGTGGAGTGTTTCGACTATTATTTGCCGTGGCGAGCTTCTATTTTGATCATATCTGTTTGGGGTGCAGAATACCTCTTGTATTTGGATGGGCCTCTTGTTCTTTAGATGAGGGAAGTTTTCCTTTATGGTTATTTGCAAAATTTCCTCAGGGGTGGTATTTTGAGATTCTTGCTCTGGTATTCCATGAATATGCATGTTAGTCTTCTTCAGGGTGTCCCATAACACTTGAATATTCCTCTCAAGTATCTTTTTGGCTTTAACGACTTCTACCATGGATCTGGTTGATACTCCCACTTTTCTGCTTCAGTGGTTCTGCTGATAAGACTCTCTGTTGAGGTCTGGGTTAAAGATAACTTGTCTTTTAGTTCAATTTTAAACTCTGCCTGAGACTGTTTTAACTGCTGTATTCCTATTTTTTTTCCTTCAACTGTTTTTTTCAACTCCTCCAAGTGTCTGTTGTGTTCCTGTTCAAAGTTGGTGATGCGGTTATTTAACTCCTCCAGGATTTCCTGTTTCATAGTATTGATTATGGTAATGATCATGCTTTGAAAGTTGATATCTTGGGCCTGGCTTTCTTGGCTATTTTCTGTGAATTTGTTCTGGTTGGAATACATTTATGGGATTATTTCCTTCTGTGGGAGTTTTGTCTTCCTGGGTTTTATTTCTCAAGGATCTGCACTTTGACTTGGGCATTGTTGTTTTGTCTCTTACGACCTTTCAATTTCTGTGTTTGCCTTGGAGTTGGATACATTTGTCTGTTGTAATTATTTCCTAGATGATGCTATTAGACTCTTAGTACATCAATTAAGTCAGGTTTAGTAGATGGAATGGATATTAGTATGGTATTGTACTTTTATGATTTAGTATCTTGCTGATATGTGAGGATGAGTGGTATAATCCCTGAAGTTGTATATGTTTTCGGGGTGGCTGTATGGAAAAGTTAATCTACAGTGATTAATAATTGAAAGGAGCAGGATGGTAAAAAGGAGGGTTTACTTATCTTTGGGCAGATTGTGAAGAATCTCCCATGTAATGAGATGATTTTAGAGGACTTCAGATGATGGCCTTTGTCCCCTAGAACTTTGCTTGAATTTCCTCTGTTGAATTCTGAGGAGTGGGGTGTCCTCCCTGCACTGCAAACGAGGGTCCCGGGTGGACCCAGGGGCAAGGGGCTGATGGGGACGGCAGAGCTCTTCACCTAGGATCTGGCGTGTGTCCCGCCCAAGCTCCTGGCAGCCTGAGTGTTGCTCAGGCTGGCTGTTCGGGGGAGCTGGGACCAGCGGGTGCACCTGGGGGCTGGTGGAACGTACCGGGGAAGAAGGTCTGTGAGCATCCTGTCCCAGGAGGCGGGTTGAGCAGAGGGGAAAAGTTACATTCTTCTTGCCCACTTATCTTTATTAGTGAATATTTTTTCTTTGGAAATGTCATAACTGTATTTGATATATTCTGATTACTGTTTACACTCCCCACTTTTGTTTTATTTCGTATTTCACTGGGTTTATAAAATGCATCCTTTGGGATGCATGGCCTGACTTATCTTTAGCAGCCTAGGAGAATTTATCTTTCTCCCACCATACACCGTTGGAACACACTGTAGAATTGTTTAATGCAAAATTTAAAATACACAATAGAACAAATAAGATGTAATGATAATTACTATGCTTCCCTCCTAATAAGTAGCTAAAATATTCATCTACCAAAATAAGACACTATCATAATTTTAAGTTCCTATAATAAAATTTTAAAAACCTCAACTCCCATAATTCAAAGTCACTGGTTGGATTATCCAGGTATTATTTATGGGGCTCCAACCCTACATATTAGGAGTAAGATCACCTGCAGGTTAATCATCAATGAGGCAATTTGCTGAGTCAAATACTGAATTGATTTTCTATTGGGTTATGCTGGGTGGAATTTTTGGCACCAATTTCTCACTCATTTCATATGCATCCCTCAGTTATGCAGCTAATGGACTTTTCACTGATTCCCACCAAATACTCCAAGGGTGAGTTATCTACTCATTGAGTTATCTCTCTCTTCCATAAAAGGAACAGCAGAACAGAACATCAGTTCACTTTCCAGCACAACTCAGGACTGGGGACCAGCAAGACCAGCTATTAATCATGGAAGAGGCATCCTCAAAGTCATGTACAAGCCAGCCCTCAGTGGTAAGTACAAACTTCAGATTGTGGAGGACCCATCCCTGCACTTATACTTTTTTCTTTAAATCTCTTCGTGAAAGCAGACAGTGAAACTCAACAAAAACTGATGTCCCATGGAAATATGAATTGCAGTTGTTAATATTTAGTGAATGAAATTCAAGATGTGAGCATTCGACTCTTCATAATGGAATAGTGTGCACTTAAGGGAATTTCACTGCAGTGGAACTCAGTGTTCAGACAACCTTAGATGAGAAAAGAGAAACCATCTAGAAGGTAGAAGGAGGGAAAATGTTGTTCAGAAGACTTGCTGGAGACCTTTAGCTTCCTAAACTCAACAGGCTAGAGCAGGACACAGCAGCCTGATGCCATGCAACCAATAACTTCCAGGAACTTGCAAAGATATATTTCTGGTTTCCTTACCCTAGGTCTCTGAGTTTTAGAATGTTTATAGGTTGCTACAGTCGGACTTGAAAGATTTCTATGGAGAAAACAGACTGAAAAATCCACATAAATTTATTCAATAGTAAGGGAGGAAAAAAGATAAATATACATAAATTTGTATACATAGATAGAAACAAAAGTAAAAATAAAACAGTGAGAAGGAGAGAGACAGAGACAGAGAGATTGAGAAAGAGAGATTGAGATTGAGAAAGAGAGAGAGAGAAAAGTTGTGGGTGTAACATGGCAAACTATGAGTGCTCAGAGGTCTACTTTGGGATGTTCATTCTTACCCCTGCTATGTGGGCTTCAGAGAGAGAAGTTAGTTCTCCAGGTTCCTGTCTGGACACCTCACATGCTTTGTCCTACAGGATTTCAAACAGTTCCCCATACCTGGTAGAAAGTTGTCTTTAGGTTGCACATTGTTTCAATTTCCCCTTTCATTTTTCTCTCAAAGGGACGGCTGAAAAGGAAAATGGTTCCCTGGAGTTTGGAGGAGAAGAGAGAAGAAAAGGCCAAGAAGCACAGAGCTCAAGCTTATCTAAATCTTCCTCTGAGACTGACCACTTGCATATCCTCCAGAAAAGTGACTAAAATAACTTCTCACCCAGAAAATACAGTCAAGCAGGACAAGGAGTGGGAAGAGAAGCTGGAGAAACCCCAGCAGCTCTATGCCTTGAAGAGGCTGCAGGGACTCCTACTGCAAAGCGATGCAGAAGATCCGGAAATTTCCTTGAATTCTACAAAGGCCACAGAATTGTTTGCCTTGACCATGCTCAGTAAATCCCAAGATCAAAATACAGTGAACACATCTGAATCTAAGATCATCCGTGGTCAATCTGCATGTGGGAATGAGTTGATACCAGAAGATCGTCACATTCCACCATTCTTCCATGAGCAAGAAGTTACCCATGCCGACATCAAGAGGCAGGTCAGGAAAGAGATGAATGCCAGAAACAAAATGGCTAAAGCTTTAGAGGAAGACAGCCTGGCCATGGAAGCAGAAAATGAAGAGCTGAACTGAGTAGTATGAACCAGACTAAGAACTAGAGGACAGTCTGAGGAGTGCTCTGGGGAAAGTTTCACCATCAATAAACTGCACTTAACTCAGTATCAATTCTGTCCTCACAATGATGGGTTTAGACTCAAATCTATCTTTGTTAAACTTTGACATGGAAAAGCAAATGTGTGTATTTGTGCTTTATATAATCAAGGATCTTTTCAGCTGTCTTTGGGAGATATGTGAGGTTAATAACAGTGAAAATGTCTTACAGTGGCAAGGGAAGCCAAGAGTGGGAAAAGCTCAGACAGCAGCCCCTCCAGTCATTCTGTGGACACAGGAAACCCCTCACATTCCCCGGTTTTAGAGAGGAGACACTGGTGATCTTAAGAGCTCAGTGAGTGTTGTAGAAAAGGTAAAATGATTTAGCTTGTATGCTTGGACAAGGGGACAAGAATATAATCATATTCCACACTCTAAGGGTATTTCTTATCTTGATTTTAGCAGCTGAGCAGAGGTGTTAAAGAGTATAAGGCCTAAACTCCTGTTGTCTCAGCAATGGTGTGGTAGATAAGCTTCAGAGGGCTGTGACTAATCCCCTTCAGTCTAGCAGGGTCTACTATAGATGAGCAATGGAATTAGTTAGTGGAATTAGTGGACTTAGCTTTCCTAAAGGACTCTATTCATTAATATTCATTCTCAGAATGGCATTCATTGTTGCCATTGGTGGTTTTTGAAAACAAATTCTCTACAACCCAGGGAGATATTAGAATTAAGATCCTCAAATGTTATTTTGCTCAGCAATAAGATTACAAGCATGCACAACCACACCTTTTCAGTAGGCAAAATTAATCAAAACAGAGGTATTCCTTGAATACCTTTGCTCGTATTTTTCTTATAATATCTAAGTTGCATGAAATGATGAAATCACTGTAGACATTCTTTATTGTAAATGGAAATTAAATGCATGGGTATTTTTTATCAATTGTCTGTACATTATCTATCATCTTATTTTTCAACTGTCTATATATACATATCACATTATCTATGGATCTGTCATCTATCATTCTCTTCCCACATTTTATTTTTGTTATAATCACACAAGCTCTATAGTTACCCCTGTTCTCTCCCTCAGCTTTCCTATCCCCTGTCATCCCCCATTGGACTCTCCTACTTCCCCCTTCCTTTAAAACCCCTTTCCTCCCTCCCCCTCTCTGGGTGCCTCTCCCTTACTTCCTCCCATACTTTTGTGTGAAAGCCAAACCTCTCTCTGAGTCCTCCACTCTAATGAGAGTTCAGGACTCAGTGGCATAGTTCAGAGCCTCTTTTTGAGCTCTCCGTTAGCATGGGAACTATATTATGACTGTTTAATCCCTTGCCTCTAAGGAACCTACTGACTGGAACCTTTTCCTCTGTGATCCATGATAGACTTGGGGGGGAGGGCATTGACATGTCAGCCATTATGCAGGTCAGGCAGTTTGATTATGGCCTCTGCATCCCTAACTTGTGTGGAGTTCCTGGCATTTCATTGATCCTCCCTATCTTTAGGCTCTTTTTAAAATTTTTTATTTTTTATTTCTTCCATTCATACAATGTTGATAAGTACCCCTTCCATCTCTCCACCCCTCTCTGGATCCCCCTGCTCCTCTCCATCTTTTCCCTTTCCTTTCCTCCCTCCCTCACTTTCTCCCAGTGCCCCACCCCCATTCCTGGAGCATCCTTTAGTGTGCATGTCAAACTTCCCTCTGGGTCCTTCTCTCTGATGAGATGTAAGGACTCAGTGGCATTGCCTAGAGTTCTTTTTTTCTGTGTGTGTTCCCCTTTAGTATAGGAACACTATTGTGGCTGTTAATCCCTTGCCTTTAAGGATCCTAGTGCCTGTGATCCATGCTAGACTGTGGGGGTTCAATGATATGTTGGTCATTGCGCAGATCATGCAAATTTCTATTATGATTGCTTCAGCCCTAACTTGTGTGGAGTATCTTGCTTATCATTGCTCCTCCCCATCTTTAGGCTCTTACAATCTTACTGCCCCCTCTTCCACAAATTTCCCTGAGCTTGAGGATGGGGAGAGATTAGGCTGGCCTGGTTCCAGATGGTTGATATAAAGTCTCTGATTTTCCAATTATGGTTGATTTTTTTCAATTTTGCTGTACCTGCACCACCCTTGGCTCCATCCTAATGGGTATTGGATGTCATCTCCTAGCCAGAGATAAAAAGCTGTTAAAATAGAGTCTTATTATAAGAATAGATTAAAGGTAGATGGAATAAAGAGTAGGAGACCATTTTCAGGATGGTTACCATCTATCTGCCAGACTCTATGCCCTCCCTTTCTGGTGAGATCATACCCCATCAGATGCAAGTGACCAATAAGGAAAGTCTGTAAGCCCAACCAGATGTCCAATTATTTAGTTACAGTCCATGAGGGTGGCCTATTTTCTCTTCTATAACATGATCCCCTCTCTCCTTGTTTCTGGCAGGGCCCTTCTTCTCCTTCACTCCCTGCTTATAATCTTTGCAATTACTGTAGGTATTGCAGCGATTTATCTTTGAGTGTATCCCTAAGTGGGTTTGGTACTAGGATCCACCTATTAGTCAGTACATATAGCACTTAATTTTCTGTGTCTGGGATACTTCACTCAATATAATTGTTTTTAATTCCATCCATTTCCTGGAAAATTAGATTAATTCATCATTTTTGATGGCTGAGTAGTAGCCCATTGTATAAATGTAACACATTTTCCTTATCCACTGGTCAACTGTTGGACGTTTGGGTTGATTCCAAGACTTTGTTATTGTAATCAGTGCTGCTATGAACATGGCATGCTTGTGCTATCAAGGTGAATTTTTCCTGTATGGGGGATTATTCTCAAAAGTGAAATAGCAGGGTCATATGGCATTTCAATATTTAACTTCTTTAAGAATCGCCAGACAGCTCACCAGAGTGGTCGTATAAGCTTGCATTCCCAACAGCAATCTAAGAGAGTACCCTTCTCTCCACATACTCTCCAGCATAAGGTGTTGTTTGTATTGTGGATTTTTGCCATCCTGATTGGGGTGAGATGATATCTCAGGGAGGTTTTCATTTGCATTTCCCTGATGCCTAAGGATGTGGAGCATTTCTTAAGATATATGTTAGACATTTCAATTTCTTCCCTGACAAAGTTTCTTTTAAGTTCCAAGGCCCATTTATTAATTGGCCCATTTGTTTCCTTGGTGTTTAGTTTTGTGAGTTCTTTGTGCACTCTGGATAATAGAGCTCTGTCAGATATGTGGTTAGTGAAGATTTTCTCCCATTGTATAGGTTGCCTTTGTGCATGAGTTACAATCTCTTTATCTGAACAGAAGCCCTTTAATTTCATAAGATCCCATCTGTTGAGTATTGGTTGTATTGACTGTACAATTAGATTTTGTACTAGGAACAGTTGGCCTAGTCCAATCAGCTCGAGGGAGTTCCCGACCCCTTTAACTAAGGTTTTTATAGTCTTTGGCTTTATATCGAGGTCCTTAATCCATTTGGAATTAAGTCTTGTGACAAGTAGGGGTCCAGTTTTAATCTTCTGCATGTGGACATCCGCTTTTCCCAGCTCCGTTTGTTGAAGATGCTGTTTTTTTTTTTCCATTGGATTTTATGGACCCCTTTGTCAAATATCAAATGTCTGCAATTGTGTGGGCTTATGTCTGGGTCTTCAACGCTTATCCGTTGATCTGTGTATCTATTTTGGAGCCTATTCCAGGCTGTTTTTACAACTATGGATTTGTAGTATAAACTAAGGTTTGGTATGGTGATACCTCCAGCAGTGTTTTTGTTACTCAGGATTGTTTTTGTTATCCTGGGTCTTTTGTGCCTCCATATGAATTTTGAGATTGTTTGATCAACCTCTTTAAAGAATTGCTTTGGGATTTTGATTAATATGGCATTGAATCTGTATATTGCCTTTGGTAGGATGGCCATTTTAATGATATTGATTCTTCCAATCCAGGAACATGGGAGGTCTTTCCACCTTCTGGTGTCTTCTGCAATTTCTTTCTTTAGGGTTTTAAAGTTTTCATTGTAAAGGTCTCTTACTTCCTTGGTTAGGTTTATGCCAAGGTATTTCATTTTTTTTAGGGGCTATGTAAATGGGATTGTTTCTCTCAGAGTTTTTTCACTTCTTTCATTCTGGGCATATAGGAAGGCCACTGATTTTTGGATGTTTATTTTGTATTCTGCCACCCTGCTGAACTCCTGTATTAGTTCCAGGAGTGCAGGTTTTAGGATCACTCAAGTATATGATCATGTCATCTGCAAATACAGATAACTTGACTTCTTCCTTGCTGATTTGAATCCCTTTTTATCCCCCTTTCTTGTCTTATGGCTTCAGCTAAGATTTCAAGTACAATATTAAATAGAAATGGTGAGAGTGGACAGCCTTGTCTAGTTCCTGATCAAAGCAGGAATGCTTCAAGTTTTTCCTCATTGAGTATAATATTGCTGTTGGCTTCTTGTATACAGCTGTTATTATACTGATAAAGGTTCCTTCCATTCCAACCTTCTCTAGGGTTTTGATCAAAAAAGGCTGTTTGATCTTGTCAAAAACTTTTTCTACATCTATCAAAAGTGTCATGTGATCTTGAATTTTGGACTGGTTTATATGGTGAATTACATTTATTGATTTGCATATGTTGAACCAACCTTGTGTTCCTGGGATAAAGCCT
This sequence comes from Typhlomys cinereus, assembly GCA_023101885.1. Classification (NCBI taxonomy): domain Eukaryota; kingdom Metazoa; phylum Chordata; class Mammalia; order Rodentia; family Platacanthomyidae; genus Typhlomys; species Typhlomys cinereus. The sequence goes on along the minus strand of JALPQD010000811.1, from coordinate 448,697 downwards.
ACTTGATCCGCATGAATGATCTTTTCGATATGTTTTTGAATCCGATTTGCTGACTTTGTTGAGAATATTTGTATCTGTACTCCTCAATGAGATTTGCCTATAGTTTTCTTTTTTAAGTGTATCTTTATTAAGTTTTGGGATTAATATGATATTAGCTTTGTAGAAAGAATCTGGTAGTGTTCCTTCCTTTGCTATTTGATGGAACAGTTTAAGGAGTATTGGTGTTATTAGCTCCTTAAATGTCTGATAGAACTCTGTGCTGAATCCATCTGGTCCAGAACATTTCTTTTTTTTTTTTAATTTTTTTATTATGATTTATTCAACTGTGTGCGCGCATGTGCGTGTCTTTGTGTGTGTGTGTATGTGTGTATGTATGTGTGCGTGTAGAACCACGGACGAATTCGCGAACCACCATGGACGCCTCCACTTCCTTCTGCCCCGGGATTCACAGGCTCCGCCCTACCAGAACCCCCGCTTCCTCCTGGCATCTATATGTGGGATCTGGGATCCGAACTCAGGACCTTCCGCCTGCAAGGCGGAGGCTTAACCCCTGAGCCACCTCTCCAGCCCTGGTCCAGAACATTTCTTGGTGGGAAGATTTGAGATTACTTCATCGATTTCCTCATATGTTATAGGACTATTTAAAATAATTCATAACTTCCTGATTCAATTTCGGTAAGTTGTGCTTACATAGGAATTCATCCATTTCTTTTTGTGTTGTCAAATTTCACAGAGTATAAGTTTTTGAAATATGATGTTATAATTCTCTGAATTTCATGAGTATCAGTAGTGATAGCTCCATTTTCATTTCTAATTCTGTTAATCTGCATTTTCTCTCTCTTGTTTTTGGTTAATTTAGCTAGGGGTGTATCAATCTTATTGATATTTTCAAAGAACCAGCTTTTTAACTGGTTGATTCTCTGTATTGTTTTCCTAATCTCAATTTCAGATATTTCTCCCCTTACTTTGCTAATCTCTTCTCTTCTACTGCTTTTGGGATCAGACTGCTCTAGTGTCTCTAAAGCTTTAAGCTGTATTGTTATTTATTTGTGATTCTGTTTTTTTGATATAAGCATTGAGAGCTATGAACTTACCTCTTAGAACAGCTTTCATTGTGTCCTGAAGATTTTGGTAAGTTTTATTTTCATTATCTTTCACTTCCAGGAAATCTTGACTTTCCTTTTTAATTTGTTCCTGAATCCAAATTCTCATTCAGCATCGTAGTGTTAAGTTTCCAGGAGTTAGTGTATTGTCTCTTGTTTGTTGTGTTGTGGATGTCAAGTTTTAGACCATGGTGCTCTGATAGGGTACAGGCTAGAATTTCAATTTTTCTGTATATGTGTAGATTCATTTTGTAGCCCAATATGTGATCTATTTTGTAGAAAGTTTCATGTGCTGCTGAGAAAAATTTGTATTCTTTGGTGCGTGGATGAAGAGTTCGATAGAGATCTGTAAGGTCCATTTCGGTAAGGGTTTGATTAAGTTCCAATGTGTCTCTGTTAAGCTTTTCATCTGTTGATCTATCCCATGTTGAGAGTGCGGTGTTGATATCCTCAGAATTATTGTTCTGGGGTTGACTTCTCACATTAGATGCTGTGCGGTTTGATTACTGAATGGGGAACGGCCTGTATTGGGTGCATATATGTTCAGTATTGTGAAGTCTTCCTGGTGTATTGTACTTGTGACTAAAATGTAGTATCCATCTGTGTCTCTTATGATTTTTTTTGTTTGAAGTCCACTTTGTCTGGTAGCATAATGGCTACCCCTGCCTGTTTCTTGGTTCCATTAGCTTGCAGAATTTTGGACAGTCTTTTATTTTTAGTATGTGCCTATCTTTTATGGTGAGATGAGTTTCCTCCAGGCAGCGGATTGATAGGTTTTGGTTTTCAATCCAAGTTTGTAATCTGTGTCTCTTGATTGGTGAGTTAAGCCCATTGACATTTAATGTTATGATGGAGAAATTATTTTTAATTCTGGACATTTTTATGTTTAGTGGCTTTTGTAAACTTTTTGATTTTCATGTTATTATAGTTCTCTTCTGTCCTCCTGGATACGCTTGCTTTTTTCTTCAGGCTTGAGTATCATTTCTAGCATTTTTTGAAGGTCTGGTTTGATAGACATATAAGCCTTCAAGTTGTCTTTGTGCTGGAAAACTTTTCTTTCTCCCTTGATCATGATGTATAGTTTTGCCAGGTATATCAGCCTGGGTTGACATTTTTGCTCATTTAATACTTGAAATACATCTCTCCAAGCTCTTCTTGCTTTTATTGTTTCCATTGAGAAGTCATTTGTTATTTTAATAGGTTTACCTTTTCCCTTGAAACTCTCTGCACCTTTCTTTGTCTTGAATGTGGAGTGTTTTGACTATTATTTGTCATGGCGAGTTTCTATTTTGGTCATACCTGTTTGGGGTGTGGAATGCTTCTTGTATTTGGATGGGCTTCTCATTCTTTAATTGAGGGAAGTTTTCATTTATGATAACTTGAAAAATTTCCTCAGGTGTTGTATTTTGGGATTCTTGCTCTGGTATTCGATGAATTCGCATGTTAGGCTTCTTCAGGGTGTCCCATAACTCTTGAATTTTGGCTTTAACAATCTCTTCCATTGATCTGGTTAATACTCCCACTTTGTCTTCAGGACCTGAAATTCTATTTTCTGCATCATTAGTTCTGCTAATGAGACTCTATTCAGTTCTGGGTTGAAGATAATTTGTCTTTTAGTTCAATTTTAAACTGTTTGATATAGTTTTAACTGCTCTATTCCTATTTTTTTTTCTTCAACTGTTTTTTTCAACTCCTCCAAGTGTCTGTTGTGTTTCTGTTCAAAATGTTTCATGTGGTTATTTAACTCCTCCCAGATTTCCTGTTTCATAGTATTGATATAATAATGATCATGCTTTGAAAGTTGATATCTTGGGCCTGGCTTTCTCGGCTATTTTCTGTGAATTTGTTGTGGTTGGAATGCATCATTATGGGGTTAATTCTTTCAGTGGGAGATTTGTCTTTTTAGGTGTTGTTTCTCAAGGATCTGCACTTTGACTTGGGCATTGTTGTTTTGTCTCTAAGACCTTTCAGTTTCTGTGTGTTTTTGACTGAATTGATTTAGTTGGTATTACTACTCTCCAGCAGTTATTACTAGTGCTTGCCTTGGAGTTGGGTAAGTTTGTCTGTTGTTAGTATTATTTCCTAGATGAGGCTATTAGGCTGTTAGTACATCAGTTAAGTCAGGTTAAGTAGACAAGGGGTGAATACTAGTATGGTAGCGCACTTTTACGATTTAGTACATTGGTGATATGTGAGGGTGAGTGGTATAATCCTTGGAGTTGAATATATTTTTGATGGTGGCTGTATGGAAAAATTAATCCACAGTGATTAATACTAGAAAGGGGCAATATGATTTAAAAAAAGAGGTTTACTTATCTTTGAGCTGGATGTGAAGAATCTCTCCCCATATGTTAAGATGATTTTAGAGGATTTCAGATGTATGGCCTTTGTACCCTAGTTCTTTGCTTGAGTTTTCTTTGGACTCTATTGAATTCTGAGTAGCAGTGTGTCCTCCCTATACCATGAGTGAGGATCCCTATTGGGACAGAAGGGCAGAGGGGCTGAGACCCTGGGCATGGCCCATGCAAGCCCAAGACAGCCTGGTGGGAGGAGCTGGGAGGAGCAGGGTCCTGGGTGCTGGGGGAACTCACCTGGGATGGAGAGTGGGTCCTGTCCCAGGCTGACCAGAGGGAGCATCTTTAGGCTCTTATAATCTTAGGTTCCTTAGATTTGGTTGGGATAGATTAGGCTGTCGCTCTAGGTGAATAATGAAGAGTCTTGGTGTTTGCATATATTGTTGTTTCTAGCTTTGCTTTTCCTGCAGGCTGGGTGATCATTGTATTGAGCATTACTAGATAGACGTGTCAAGGTTAATTGAGGATAAGATTGGAGATAGAGAGGAACGCGTTGGAGGGTCGTGCAGGTCCATTGCGGGTGGTTCGAGTCTGCCAGTCCCTATCTATCTGTTGATGAGATCAAACCTGTTCAGTTGAAGTGACATGAGATAATGAATGGGCACAGAGTCTTGTAGTACGGAAGGAGGTGGCCATGGCAGGAGGAATTCAGGTCCTTGGTGGAAGGCGTTCCCCTCTACAATGGGAAGAATGTGGCGATTAAGTGGTGGAGTAAAAAGAGTAACATTTGAATCATGCGATAGGGGGTGGGATGGAAAGGAAAGTAGGGAGGGATTGCAGAGGGAGATAGAACGGAAGAAGGAGGAAGGGAACGAAGAGAAAGGGAGTGGAGGAGTGAAGGGATGGGTAATGGTAGGGAAGGGAGTGAAGGAAGTGGCGGAGGACAAGGGAGAAGGTGAGGGAGGCGGGAGGAGGAGCGAGGACGGGGGAGGGAGGGCAGGGGAGGGAGGGAGGAGAGGGGGGGAGAGGTAGTGAGGGGGGATGGAGGAAGGAGGAGGGAGAGAGCAGGGAGCGAGAAGAGGAGGGGAGGTGGGAGGGAGGGAAGGAAGGAAGGCAGAGAAAAGGAAGCAAGGACGGAGGAGGACGCGAGAGAGATGAGTAGATGGAGGCAGAGGAGGAGGCGGTGTACGGTAGCGGGAGGTGCGTGGAGGGCTCAGGGAGGTAGGGGGGAGGGAGAGGGAGGGGGCGGGAGGGAGGAGGAGGGAGGTGGGGATCTATGAGGGGGGAGGGACGGGGGAAGGAACGGCGGCGAGAGACGGGTTTAGCTCTATTTTCGTTTTGGTCTATGGAATGAAGGCGACGGTCAAGGCTGACATGATATGTCCTGAGGTTGAGGCACTGCGGCTTCTGTCTGATCTACTCTCTATCTTCTCTCTCTCTCTCTCTCTTCTCTTCTCTCTCTCTCTCTTTCTTTTTTCTTTTTTCTTTTTTTTCTTTCTTTCTTCTTTCTTCTTTTTTCTTTCTTTCATTTCTTCTACTCATACAAAGTTGATAAGTACCCCATTCCCTTCCCTCCCTCCCCCCAATCCTGGAGCATCCTTCAGTGTGTATGTCAGACCTCCCTCTGGGTCCTCCTCTCCCATTTTGTCTTCAAGGTCTGAAGGATAACTTGTCTTTTAGTTCAGTTTTAAACTCTGCTTAAGTCTGTTTTGATTGTTCTATGCCCATTTTTGTTTCTTGAACTGTTTTTCTCAACTCCTCCAAGTGTCTTAGAGGCAAGGGATTAACAGTCACAGTGGTGTTCCTATAAAGGGGAAAACAAAAAAGAGCTCTAGGCAATGCCACTGAATCCTTACACTTCATCAGAGAGGAGGACCCAGGGGAAGTTTGACATGCACAGTAAAGGATGCTCCAGGAATGGGTGGGGAAGGAAGCACTAGGAGAAAGAAAGGGAGGGGGGAATGGTAAGGGAAAAGGGGAGAGAGAACAAGGGGATTCACAGAGGGGTGGAGAGAGGGAGCGCAATGGGGGTACTTATCAACTTTATATGAGTGGAAGAAAGAAAGAAGCAATCCTGAATGATTCCACAAAAAAAAAAAAAAAAAAAAAAAAAAAAAGGACAAAGAGCTGTTGAATGTGTGGCACAGCCTTAGCACACCAGGCTAAATTCAAAAGAGGTATCAATTTGACATCTGCCCTTCTCTGGGCAACCTGATTTTCCTCACTCTATAGATTTAGTCTCTCCAGCCAAAGTGACTTTTGCATGCCTCTGGATATTGAACAGTGACCTCCTGGGCACCTTTATTCCTTCAGGTAGACTTGGGGAGGTCTCCTGTGAGCAGAAACACTCCCCAACTTGACTCAACTCCCAAGGGAAGGATTGAATTTCCATGTCCTGCCCTTTCACAACAGCAGTAATTCTTCAGGTGTTCCACAAGTCCATCACATTTGGATGTGGCTCCAGCTTCCCTATGATTATGCGTAGCCCTCCTGCCCTTCCCTCCATTTCTGTAAGACTTTTCAGCCTCCCTCCTTTGTTTCTCTCCTTTGTTTCTCTCTTCTCTTGCTTCTGATCAGTCTTTTTTTTAGAAGTTCTTTTTTTTTAATTTTTTTAAACATTTTTTATTATCTCCCCTCATACAAACTTAATAGGTACACCGGTTCCCTCCCTCCTCCTCCTCTCCTCCCCCCCGACCCTCTTGCTCACCCTCCCTCACCCCTCTTCCCCACCCCCAATGCCTCCCCCCCCAATCCCAGAGAATCCTTTAATGTGCATGCCAAACTCTCCTCTGGGTCCTCCTCTCCGATGACTACAAGGACTCAGTGGCATTTCCCTGAACCCTTTCCTTTGTTCCCCTTAGCATAGGAACACTATTTGGCTGTCAATCCCTTGCCTCCAAGGATCTTGGTTCTTTAGCAGATGCTAGACTTTGTGGGGTCAATAGTGTGTTGGATTGCGCCGGGCATGCAAAGTCCAATTATGTTGCTTCGGTCCTAACCTGTGTGGAGTATCTTGCAAATCTTGCTCCTCCCCTTGTGCTCTTACACTTTCCCGCCCCTCTTCCACAAATTTCCCTGAGCTTCACATGGGAAGAGATTAGCTGGCCTAGTTCTAGGTGGTTGATATTGAGTCTCTGAAGTTCTGGATTATGATTTGTTGATTTTCTTTTGCAGTTTTGCTGCTCCTGCAATGCCTTCACTCTATCCTGATGGGTATTGTATGTTACCCCCCCCACCCCCGGCCAGAGATAAAAAACTGTTAAACTAGAGTCTTGTTATAAGAGTATATAAAAAGGTAGATGCAATAAAAGTAGGAAACCACAGTGAGGGAGGGGTCAATCCCCTATTTGCAAAATGGTTACTTATTATCTGCCAGACTATATGCCCTCCCCTTCTGATGAGATCACACCCCCTCAGTTGTAGATGATCAGGAACGAAAAGTCTGTAAACTTAACCAGAAGTCTCATTGCTTACTTGCAGTCCTTGATGGAGGCCTATTTTCTCTACTGTTACGTGGTCCCCTCTCTCCTTGTTTCTGGTGTGGCCCTCCTACCCCATCCCGCCTGTTCATACTCCTTGCAATTACTGTATTACAGAGATTTATCGTCGAGTGTCTCTCGGTGGGCTGGGTGGGTTTGGTACTAGGGGCCACCTATTAGGATGTACATACGGTGCTTAATTTTCTGGGTCTGGGATACATCATTCAATATAATTGTCTCTGATGACATCCACTTTCCGGAAAATTCCAGTACTTCATCATTTTTCATGGCTAAGTAGTACTCCATTGTATAGATGTACCACTGTTTCCTTATCCACTCGTCAACTGTTGGACATTTGGGTTGATTTCATGACTTTGCTATTGTAAACAGTGTTGCTATGAACATGATCGCACTTGTGCTATCAAGGTGGACCTCTGCTGCATGGTAGCTTATTCCCAAAAGTGGAATCGCAGGGTCATATGGCATTTCAATCTTTAATTTCTTTAAGAATCTCCAGACGGGCACTGGGAGATGGGGAGGGAGGGAGGGGGAGCAGGGGGTTCGGGAGGAGGAGGGGGGGAGGGAACTGGTCTACCTATTAAGTTTGTATGAGTGGAAAAAATAATAAAAAATGTTAAAAAAATTAAAAAAAAAAAGAATCTCCAGACGGCTCGCTAGAGTGACTATATGAGCCTGCATTCCCACCAGCAATGTAGGAGAGTTCCCCTCTCTCCATATCCTCTCCAGCATTTGGTGTTGTTTGTATTGTGGATTTTTGCCATCCTGACCGGGGTGAGATGATATCTCAGGGAAGTTTTGATTTGCATTTCCCTGATGGCTAAGAAAGTGGAGCATCTTTTAAGATATTGGTTAGACATTTTAATTTCATCCCTGGTAAAATTTCTTTTAAGTTCCAGGGCCCATTTTTTAATCGGGCCATTAGTTTCCTTGGTCTTTAGTTTTCTAAGTTCTTTGTGCACTCTGGATATTAGAGCTCTATCAGATATGTGGTTAGTGAAGATTTTCTCCCATTCTGTGGGTTGCCTTTGAGCTCGTGTTACAATCTCTTTATCCGAACAGAAGCTCTTTAATTTCACAAGATCCCAACCATTGAGAGTTGGTAGCAGTGACTGTGCCATTGGATGTCTGTATAGGAACTGTTGGCCTAGCCCAATAAGCTTGAGGGAATTCCCTACCCTTTCAACTATGGTTTTTATAGACTCTGGCCTGATATCAAGGTCCTTGATCCATTTGGAATTAAGTCTTGTACAAGGTGACAAGTACGGGTCCAGTTTTAATCTTTTGCAAGCACCATTTGTTGAAGATGCTGTTCTTTTTCCATTGGATTCTTTGGGACCCTTTGTCAAAGACCAAATGGCTGTAGTTTTGTGGGCTTATATCTGGGTCTTCAAGCCTTATCCATTGATCTGTGTGTCTATTTTGGAGCCAGTACCAGGCTTTTTTTACAACTATGGATTTGTAGTATAGACTAAGATATGGTATGGTGATACCTCCAGCAGTGTTTTTGTTACTCAGGATTGTCTTTGCTATCCTGGGTCTTTTGTGCCTCCATATGAACTTTGAGATTGTTTGGTCAACTTCTTTAAAGAATTGCTTTGGGATTTTAATTGGTATAGCATTGAATTTGTATATTGCCTTTGGTAGGATGGTCATTTTTACGATGTTGATTCTACCAATCTAGGAACACGGGAGGTCTTTCTACCTTCTGTTGTCTTCTGCAATTTCTTTCTTGAGGGTTTTAAAGTTTTCATTGTAAAGGTCTTTTACCTCCTTGGTTAGGTTTATACCAAGGTCTTTCATTTTTTTAGGGGCTATAGTAAATGGGATTGTTTCTCTCAGGGCCTTTTCACTTCTTTCATTCTGGGCATATAGGAAGGCCACTGTTTTTTGTACATTTATTTTGTATCCTGCCACCCTGCTGAACTTCTCAATTAGTTCCAGGAGCTTTCTGGTGGATTTTTTGGGATCACTCAGGTATAAGATCATGTCATCTGCAAATAGGGATAGCTTGACTTCTTCCTTGCCGATTTGAATCCCTCTTATGTCCCTTTCTTGTCTTATGGCTTCAGCTAAGACTTCAAGTACAATATTGAATAGAAGTGGTGAGAGTGGACAGCCTTGTCTAGTTCCTGATCGAAGTGGGAATGCTTCCAGTTGTTCCCCATGAGCATAATCCTTGCTGTGGGCTTGTTGTATACAGCTTTTATTATATTGATAAAGGTTCCTTCCATTCCTACTGTCTCTAGCGTTTTGATCATAAAAGGCTGTTGGATCTTGTCAAAAGCTTTTTCTGCATCTATCGAGAGTATCATGTTGTCTTGGGCTTTGGACTGGTTTATATTATGAATTACATTTATTTATTTGCATATGTTGAACCAACCTTGTGTGCCGGGGATAAAGCCTACTTGGTCCACGTGAATGATCTTTCTGATATGTTTTTGAATCTGATTTGCTAAGACTTTGTTGAGAATCTTTGCATCTGTGTTTATCAGAGAAATTGGCCTTAGTTTTCTTTTTTAAGACACACACATTCATTCTATAGTTTCTAATTCTCTAAAAATACCCTGACTAAATAAAACACTGTCTTATATTTCTAAGGGAAAATATGTATTTTGTGTTGTTTCCCTTTGTAAATGTCTTAGAACAACTCTTAGCACACAACAGATATTCAACAGAAATATTTGGTTAGATACAAATGGTTTGTTCTCAGAAATATTCTCCAACACACTAAATCTGTGACAATACTGAGCCAAACCATGGAAATAGATTAGTGGCTAAGATCTGGTTCTCAAAGCATACCAAAACACTCTTTAGGTAGCATGAAGTCAGATAACCCTGAAGCCAATCTCAGCATGGTTTCTACAAAATGATCACAAATTTATTTCTACATTATTTGGAAGATAAAAGCAAGATTTTCCTAAATAATACTTGAGATGGCTACAGAGGTTACTAAGGAACAAGAAGGAAAATACATCCTGTAACCTTCAGTAAAGTATCCTCAAACACATCTTTTCACCTTTCCATCTGAAACCTATTCTTTCAGGTAACTATTTCTCCTTCCTCTTTATTTCTCTGCCTTCTCAACTCAAAAGAACACTTTGACCCACACTTGCTGGGGCACCATCTTCAATCCTGCATTCTTCTAGAATTTCATTTTATGTTTAAAGACTGTTGCATACTTTCTCATAGTGAGCCACTGAGTTTCTCTCTTCTTTTCCATGGCTGCTTCCCCAGGAACTGACTAAACAAGGTTTCCAGTCCCCATCGTGAAGGAAGATAACCTGTGCAGGCCTTCTTCAGCATGGAGAGAAGTTCCACAGAGAAGAAAAGGAGAAAGTTGAAAGGGAACCTGAAGAGGAAGTGGAAGCCCGTATCACTGTCTTTAAGGAGGCCTTTTCAAGGCTGGAAAGGTGGCTCAGGGGTTAAGCCTCTGCCTTGCAGGCGGAAGGGGCCTGCGTTTCTGGTCCTGGTAGGGCGGAGCCTATGAATTCCGGAGCAGAGTAAACAAGGAAGTGGAGGCATCCATGGTGGTTCCCGAATTTTTTAGTTTTAAACACACACACACATACATACACACACATGTACAATTGAATAAATAAAAATAAAAAAAGGATGCTTTTTCTCTCCAGGCATCCTCAAAGTTTGCAGGAAAAAAAAATCTCCAAAATGGTTTCCAATGTGGCCTTGTTGCTATTTCTTGGTAGAAATATCAAGTATAACCCATCCCCAAAGACTAGGGCAGCTTTAGAGGAGGAATTTGGCATGGTCCACATGAGTGACTTTAGAAGCACATTCTCCCACAATCAAGCCTAGAGGTGACTGCAACTTCTGTCTCAATTATGATCTTCTGAAAGTCATTCAGCTGAAGGTCCACAGACAAACTGTATCCAGACTCTTGACCCTTACAAACTGAGATAATTGTTTATTGTTTCAATTCAATACATGTAGTTCCGTTTTTCAGCAGTAGGTTACTAATCCGCCTGAGGCTTCCCATGCTTCTCTGTGACTCAAGAGACAAGTGACACTGCTGGCTTTGAGGACCCAGTTAGTGTGCATCAAAAATGATTGCAGGAAGCACATTTATTGTACTTAATGTCCAAATGCCATTTCATAATTCTGCAGTAAAAATCATAAAGCCAGTCACCCCCAGAGACAGTTGTGGGGGTTTTACAGCTTTTACATATCCTGCTTCCTGAATCCCAGAGACATATGCAAATGTGAAGCTCAACCTTTGATAAGTCATTTGATTTCCATTTTAGTTAATGAAGTGAAAATACACCATTTTACACTAAGATTAAATTGCTAAAATGTTTCACTCTGGTCCCCAGTTAGTTGTAATTAAAAATCGAAATGTAAGAACAGGAAAAGTCACTCCCTCTCTTCTAGCATCCTAAAGCTTGGAAAGGAAAATTTGTTGCCCTGGGCAATCTCCCAGTGGAAGCAAAAGAGTGAGAAGGAGAAAGAAGGACCAAAGCACGGAAAACAGTCATCAAGGTCCATGAAAACTTGAAAGATGTGCCTCATGGCTACTTCCCTGGCAGCTCAGGATACCAAGAGAAACAATACCCATGCTGGGGAGGAAAATCATCTCTCAATAACTTATCGTATCTAGTACAATCTACATACTATGTAAATAGCTGTTGTAATACATTGTTTAAGGACTCAAGAAAAATCTGTATGCATCCGGTATTGATGACATTTCTCTAATTCTCTTGATTTGTGGTTGGTTGACTCCAGGGATCAAAGATTTACAGATATGGAGGGCAGACTATACTAGTATCCAATTTATGGATGAATAAACAGTGATAGAATAGATTTAAGAAATTTCCTTATAATCACACAGATATCAGGTAAAACAAATCAAGAGTTAAATCCAGGATTGGTGGACTTGAAACTGTGCTCTAAAACTCTATACTCACTGGCCTGAAGACTCATCAGGTACAGGAAGTTGCTTCCAACCTCGATGATCCAAGTCCCATTTCCAGAACCCACATGGTGGAAGGAGAGAAAAGACTCCCGAAGATTGTCCTCTGTTCTCCATATGTACACTACAACATGAGTCTTCCACCCCTAATATCCCACACAGAACTTTTGCACAAGTTAAAAACTTAAGAAAATAAAGCATTACAGTGCATTGATTCATACTGTAAAGAAAACTGATACAGACATAAAAAATACGTAAAATTTCTTATACCCATGCACTCATATAAGGGTACATAAACAATTCATTTATCCTTGTACTCACACACAAAACATATTGTTGCATGTAAAACACAGCAAAAGCCTAAAGGCAGGAAGTAGTACAGCCACTCGATATCTTCCAAACATGACAGGGAATCAGAATCCATGAACTCACTGCAGCTGTGTCTATTTCCACAAAACCTGCACAAGATTATATCATGAAAGGAGAAAGACCTCAAGAGGTACCTCACCTCTTTCAGAAATTAAGAAGGGTCAAGGCTAAATAGGAGAGGTGAGCAACTCTCCCCAGTGGTACACTCACTGATATGTTATCCCTGTTCTAAGAAATGTCAAACACATTTCTTTAACAAGAACCCAAATGGGACTTAGTAAGCCACACATGCACAGAAGGACATGAGGATGGACGTGAGATAGGTGGGGAAGAAGAAAGTTTATAGTAAGAGATTGGGATTGGGAAAATGGTAAAAATAACACGAATGTGTGTGAAGTCCTAAAATAATACAATTTTTTAAAGAAACACTCATATATACTCTCACAGATGCACAAATACACATGCAACCAACTTACCTACCTGAACACATACACATACAAATCACTGAAATATACAGCTGCACACAAGCACATACACAACACACAAACACATACATGCAAGGCTTGTAAATATCCTTCATATAATCTCTTAACTATTACATACACATATGTGTTTATTTTAATATATGCATATATAAATCCATGTAATAAGACATTACATGTAAATCTCACCAATATGTGTACATGCATGCACATAGATATGTATTTAGTACACATTTACCCAGCCACAGATACATATTAGTTATATACCCACTTCTCCCATAAATAAAAATTTTTACAGATACCCTTCCCTATGCATACACACTCTATCCACAAATTTTTATCCCCCTCATACACTATCCAACATCCAGGCAAAGTGTTCATATTCAACATCCAGGCAAAGTGTTCATACCTGATACATATAATCATAATCACACATACATACACATAAATTTCATTAATACACAATTTCATATATGATTCTTTACCCAGGTAAACAACATACTTGTATACATCTCCTGAAATATACACTCTAACTCATGCCCATGTGAAGTTTTAAAATAATACAATACTTTTCATCCATACATTCATACACATTCATCTATACATTCACAAAACACACTTGTATATAATCACCCCCATCATATACATATACACACAGATAACATTTTTCATGTGTATTTGTCACATGAGTGTGTGTGTATGAGTGTATGCATGTATGTGTACAAGAGGTCATTTGAGTGTGTATGCCTTTGGAGACCCAAGGGTGACAATCAGGAATCATCCTGGATTGTTCTTCCACCTTATTGCTTTGCTCTGGGGATTCTTCCAGAGTCAGAATTATGGGCTGTCATCAAATCCACTCTGAATTTTTTTTAACATCAGATTTGAGAATCCTAATTTAGATCCTTTTTCTTGTGAGGAAAAGACCTTAACCACTGATTCATCTGCCAGCCCACAGATAATATGTCTTAAGTAGACAATCTAACATATACATTCATGTATACCCACTGGCAGACTCATAAACATGCATAACAAGCATGCATAAAGTATTCATTCTTTGTATATGCATTTAAATACAGTGAAACAAATTCTCACACAAATCATACACACACACATACACACACATATATATATATATATATATAGATCTATATATACATATATGAGATTTGAGCATCTGCAGATTTTAGTATCTAAGAGGGATCTTGAAACCAATTCTCTATGGATACCTACAAGAAACTGTGCTTATCTATAATATTGTGACAAAGCCTTTAAGAGAACATATATAATACTATATTTGTGAATATGCAGATCACAGTGTCTGATACTTAATAAACCTGTCCAATAAATGTCAGTAGTCATATACATATTATCTTGAGAATGATTATTAGCAGTAGATTCTCAAATGAGTCCACTGAACTAAGGGGAATTGTGTTTATGAATTCCTCCAGAGCATGGGAGGAGGGCTGGAACAGAAGTTCTGGGTTATTTCTTCTACTAAGAATACTGGTCTACAACAGCCTGAAGCCCCAATGGTACCACAAACACATTTTCACAGTCAGATGGTGTCGTGGTTTGAATGTGAGTTGTCCCCCACAGGCTTATGTGTTTGAATCTTTAGGTGTTTGGAAAGGTCGTGGCACCTTTAGGAGGTGGAGCCTTGCTGGAGGAAGGTAGTCACTGGAAATGGGCCTTGAAGGTTGTTCGTGTTCGGTCCTATCCTGTTTCTGGGAGAGACCTGCTCTTACAATTGACAGCTTTGCAGCTCTCAGCTTCCTTTATAGACATCACTTAGACTGCCTCCTGCTTCTGCTAGCCAGCCATGACTTTTCTGCTGTAATGGACTATATCTCCCCTTGGATATATAAGCTGAATGAATCTCTCTTTCTCCCTTAAGTTGCTTGACTTTGAGTGTGTCTCACAGCAACACAGAAGAGTAACTGCTACAGATGGCTTCCCAAACTACTTGTCCTCAGCAGCTTTTAGGATTCAAAGTTGTCTCTGGGCAACTCCAATCTAAAAGTAAGAAGGCCAAGCCACACTGCCAAGCTCGTCTGGAGCATATGGGGCACCGAGCATTTGCCAATTGAAATTGTAACCAAAAAATGCACTCTACACTGGTGCTTATTGCTATGATTCTTTGGAGCTATTCAAGCTACCCTAAACTTTGTGGGTAACTGCTCTGGGTGAGGAACTGTTCAAGGCACAAGAGAAAAGAAATGAATCCAAAGAGACTTCAAGGAGTTCCAAGCCCTCATTTTTTACTCTCTGGACTGTGTTACTTACAGAGCAGTCTACTCATCTTCTTCTTCTGAAGAAATCTCATTACTCACACAGCTGAAAACCACTATATCATGGATACAAGTGAAAAGTGACTCTGTGATTCTTATTATAGCAGCTTGCTAGGCAATCCCCACCCCATGAGATTCTGTTTCCATTATCTAGGAAGGAGCCAAGAAATCTGCATGTTTCTATCCTGTTGATGCTTAAGCTGAACATCAAGAGAGAACCACCAGAGTTGGATCATAGATATCCAGAGTGAAAAGGAACTGCAGAAGCCCTTATTATGCAAATGAGGAGAGTTGGCTAAAAAACGGTAGCTGTTTATCCCAGGCCACATTATTAACAATTGAGAGTGCCACAACTTCAACCTGGGTCCCCTGCACTTATTCAACTAAAGTTAGGTTTCTCAGGTGGAGTAGGTTAGAGGAGAGTCACATTAGTGATCTTTTCTGTTTCCCTTCCCCTACCCACTGTGGCTTTTAAGGATCCATGCCTCAATGAGCCACTGTTGGTCTGTGCCAATTAAATGCTTGCATAACTTTCAGAAAGAAAATGCTTATTAGATAATAGAGCTCGGTATCACATTGCATCTCTATTAGGGCAGCAATAAACAAATAAGAAATGGAAAGAACAGCAATGAAAAATTAGAAAATAATGGACCCGGGAAGCAGTTAGGTTGAGGAAGCTCAGGGAGAATTGTCTTAAGAGAAACTAGGTATGGTAAGTGGCATTTCATAGACAAGAACCTTCAAAGATGCTTACATAAGGACCGTCGGAGTGCTATTTTTAGTACAACTCTCATGCCACTGTCTCCTATTAGTACTTTCCTATTAGCAGACAGCCTCTCCTATTACCCTCTACTTCCCTTATTCATCTCAGATACTGAACGTTGTCAGATGCTTTTTTAAAATCTAAGCATAACAGCCCGAGTTTCCTTTATCTGCCATGATGGCGATATCTTCAAAGAACTTCCACAGGTTATTTTAAAATGACCTCCTCTAGTTTGGAGTTTAGTTTCCCAGAAAGCTTTCATTAGTTCTGACTGAGACAGGGAGGGCCAGGGAGACTTCTGGAGCAGCTCTGCTAAGGTGACACAGTCGGTCTCTGGCAGAGAACTGGGTGGGTGGCCCACAGTATTAGCAAAGTTTGGGAGGGAAGGCGCTGCCCTTATCGTGAGCCAACTGCTACTCCTTAACTCCCAACATCTTAATTTCCACAATGGACTAGTTCAAGCAAAGATGGAGCCACCTTTGCCCTCACCCGTAATTTCTTTCATCATGGCACACAGACCCACAGGGCTATGTGATGGCAGTAACCATCCTCAGAAGTTGCTTACCAAAGAAACATCGTAGGCTACAATGATGTAGCCTGTTGTTTCTGTGTTCTTTCACTTGGCTATGAGAAAGGAAGCTAACAAATAGGCAACCTGAAACTAAGTAGAAATGACAAGCATCCTCCGATATCCATAAAAGACCCCTGAGGAGAAAAAAAATTGTGCATGCTCAAGTTTTTTATATTAAATGGCATATTTGCAAATTTCATATCTACATCCTCCCGTATATTTTGAATCATTTCTCAATCACTTATAATAGCAATATAGTATAAATGCTATGCAAATAGCTGTTATCTTACATTGTTTAGGGAATAATGCCAAGGAAAATAGCCTATATATGTTAATACTGATCTCAATTTGATAAAAATAAACAGATACAGAACCCATGGATCTGGAGGGTCTATTCTAGATGGTTAGAAAAGCTTAGGGCTCTTCTGTGGCTGTAGAAAGTCTGGGTCAGTGGTAAGAAGCATCACTACTGCAGCTAAACTGGTCACCGGCATTACCAGCTGGAAAACAGGACTGTTGAATGGGTCTGGTAATTCTCTCTCATTCATTTTCATGTGAGGATCAGCTAAAACCTAATCTACAAAAGTAGGTGTCTCTGGCCTCCATTTCCCTGCTCATTCTTTAGGCCCCTGTGTTTCTTTCTCTTGATCTTTCTAGGATCTGTGCCCTCTGGACCATGAACAGCACCACTAGTATATACTCAGTAAGGAACTAGGCCTCTGAAATGGGGTGTTTGATGTCCTTCATGCATCTCATCTGAGGTCCTGTAAATTATGGGTGTCAAGAAATGCATTTACCCCTACAGCCAGACAAAATAAGATGTGTATTTCAGAGGCTCCCTCTGATGATGACCATTCACTTCCTCTGATAGGAAAATAATGGAGACTAGAGCAGGAAATCACCTCTGTAGACCAGCCACACATTCTAGGCACAGCTGTAAGGTGTCAATACTCACAAGGACCTTGCAAAATGCCCTCCAATTACATGTAGTTCAAGAACTAACACCTAGGAATACTGGGTAATGAATTCATACAATTCATAAACAGGCTCATCCAAGTAAAATAGCAGATCACCAAGCACAGACTTACCTATAGGGGCAACTGTCATCATTACTCACTTCTTGGGTGGCAGCTCAGCTGTGGCAAAAAGATAAGGAATTGGCCCTCTGTCGCAGTTATCCTTTTTTTCTGTGAGACAGTACTCCAATATCAACAACTTAAGGGAGAAAGGTGGTATTTGTAGACTTACAGTTCCAGAGGGCATATAATCCATTATGGTGGAAATTGCACAGCAGCAGGCACGACTGGAGGCAGAAACAGGAGCCAAGTTCAAATAACCGTAGCCATCACCAGGAGGCAGAGAGCAAGAGGAAACAGAGCCAGACTACCAAACCTCAACCCCCCCCCCACGTGGCAAGTCTTTCTCCAGCAAGATTCTACCTCTTAAAGTTGCCACAACCTTTGCAAACATTAACACCAGCTAAGGATTCAAATGAGCCAGTGAGGGGAGCAGCTCACATTCAGATGATGACAACCTCTATGGCGTGCATTTCTGCATTCAAAGAAGAAATTCCTGAAGTAGATTTCCTCCCTGAAATACAGGCTGCAGGTTGGAAGGGACAGAAGAATACAGGCAGAGAGTGGGGCTAGACTAAGGCATAGGCTTTTTTTTTTCCTATCCAGTTGTTCTCTTTAAACGGGGGGGGGGGGGTGTAAGAGGCTTCAAAGACATTGGTCTACTTAGGAATTTAAGGTACCATCTTTGTGAATTAAGTGGATCAAAAGAAGCCTTAGTATGCAGTATGAGAATGGCATTGAACTTTACCTCTGCCTCTTGCTATCTCTGAGACCCCAGTGTGGTTCCTTTCCCTTGCTGAGTCTCGCTGCCCATATTTTCACAGTAGACACAGTAGCAACAGAGTTATCAGGGAAGTTTATGATGATCAGTACTGCAATGACCTGACACATGACAGGAATCAAGTGAATTTCTTTGTTCCTCTTCTCTGCTCTAAGTCTAATTATAAAGTAACTTTAGAATCTCAACTCCAGAGTTTTCAGTGTTCCTGTTCATACTAAGTAATTTTATAGAGTATTTACTATATGCCAAGTACTGTCCTAAACAATGCACATCTATTTACTCATTCAATCCTCACAGTGAGAAGAGAAGTGATCTTGCAGGCACAGTAAGCAGCAAGGACAAAGGCACAGGAAGAGAACACAATTTCTTTTTTTTAATTTTTAATACATTTTTATTATTATTTCAGGTCATACAAACTTAATAGGTACACCAGTTCCCTCCCTACTTCCTCCTCCCCCGAACCCCCTGCTCCCCCCCTCACCCCTCCCTCCCCATCCCCCCGTGCTTCCCGCCCCAATTCCCAGAGTCCTTTCTTGTACATGCCTGACAGAAGAGAACACAATTTCAAAACAGATGCTATTATTATTTCTATCTTACAAGTGATTAAATGGAGGCAGGCACAAAGGCATTAGGCATCTTTCCCATTGTTGCCCAACTGATAAAGGTCAGAGCCCTAGAATTCTAACGACCCCAGTGCAAATATTTGTGAGATGCTACACAATGCTGCCTCCCATTAGTTAGAAATAAGTGTTCCTGGGGGCTGGAAAGGTGGCTCAGGTGTTAAGCCTCTGTCTTGCAGGCAGAAGGTCCTGAGTTCGGATTCTACACCCCACGTATAGATGCGGGGCGGAAGCGGGGGCGGCCTGCATTTCTGGTCCTGGTAGCGTGGAGCCTGTTAATCCAGGGGCAGAGTAAACAAGGAGGAGGTGGAGGAGGTGGAGGAGGTGGAGGAGGTGGAGGTGGTCCATGGTGGTTCCCAAATTCGCCTGTGGTTCTACACACACACACACACACACACACACAACACATACATACACGCACACATACACACAATTGAATAAATAAAAAAAATTTAAGAAATAAGTGTTCCTCACTAGTGTTCCTATGCTTAAGGGGAACATGAGAAAGGGTTCAGGGAAATGCCGCTGGGTCCTTTTACGTCATCGGAAAGGAGGACCAAGAGGAGAGTTAGGCATACACAATAAAGGACTCTCTGGGAATTGGGGGGGAGGCACTGGGAGATGGGGATGGAGGGAGGGGGAGCAGGGGGTTCGGGGGGAGGGGGGGAGGGAACTGGTCTACCTATTAAGTTTGTATGAGCGGAAATAATAATAAAAATGTTATAATAAAATAAAAAAAAGAAATAAGTGTTCCTAAGCCCCAGTCTTCCTTGGGGCTTTTGAAGGAGTCTGAGCTTCACTATAATCCAAAGACACTCAACTCTAGCAAAGGACATGAACATTCATGACTAAGATTATAGCCACTGCACCTCTATGCCAAGCTAGTCTTAACCATATCTCCTGGAGTCATCATTTACTAGAGCTCCTCACCATAAAAGATGACTCTGGATCCAAATGCTCCATCAAATTAAAAGAAAATCTTATATATAAAGAAACAGGCACACAAATTTACAGCTTGGGTCAGAGATGAACCAACAGAAATCTCTATCCATGTTTCTTATAGCAGTGCCACAGATTGCAGGAAAGATGAAACAAAATCTAGAAAGTGTACCTATGGAGACTTCTTTCCTCTGACCTTAGAGTTCTTAAGGCCCTAAGTGGCCAGTTCTCACTGCCAGAATGGAAATTTCTGGAGGAATCCTAATCTCTAGGGCCTCTGTCACACCATTTCAATCTATTCTCTTCCACTCATGCATTTATTGATTCAAAAACCCACCACATTTTCACTCTACACTTCTTTATTTTTCAGCCACACGGAAACACTAGAATTTCTCTGAATACCCTAGATCATGTTCTGCCCAGGTACTATTGACCTTCCTGCTTCCTGAACAATTGGAGGTATGCCCTAATCTGTCAAGACTCAGCTGGCTGTAAGATTTCCTGCCCATCAACTGACCATGAAAGAAAAGATAGAATTGACCCTACTCTCCATTGTATCCTCAAGATATACACTGAACAGCTTTTTATTGGAGAATGTCTAAAGTGTTAATGAAGTTACAATGACATCTGCCTTCCTGAGTAGTTGTTAAGTGCCAGAAAAACAAGTACTCAATAAGTATTTGGTGACATGATGGATGAATGAGTGAATGAATGAAGATGGTGAGGTCCTGAACTGAAACGACTGGTCTTGGAGAGAAGCAGATTGTTGGGATTTCAAGCTATTCATTAAGTAGATCTATAAGGACTTGGCAATTGACTTATTTTTAAAAGAACATAAGTACCATGAAATGTAACTTTTTTCATAGTTTCATCCTGTGCTACTATATTGTTGCTGAGTAACTATTTATGATATGATATATTAGTTCCACTTGATCTAGTGATTTCTGGATTGGGCCTTGTGGTTGAGCAGAGAACAGTTTGTTCTACAGAGCAAGCCTCTGACCATGATCACCCTCAATAACTTCTTGCCACGTTGCTCATCTGTGATGTCGAAATCCAGATACAATCTGTTTTGGTCTCAGCTCTTGGCCAAGCCTAAGGCTGGAGAGTAACTCTGTGTGTGTGTGTGTGTGTGTGTGTGTGTGTGTGTGTGTGTGTGTGTGATTGTCTGTGTGTCTGTATGCAAACACATATGTGTATATGTGTACTATTATATGTACAAATTGTATGGTTAAGTGTGGAGCAGGAATCTCAAGTGGGATACATCTTTCACTCAGGGAAAGATGGACAGAGTTCAGGAATTGTTCTTGTGAACAACAAAAGAAAATTCTAGTCCTGCACTGAGATATGAACAGGCAGCATTACTTGCCTGTCCACATCCATGAGTACTAGTTTAGATACAGTTATCAGTTCAGACTCTTCAGAAAAATTTGCAGGCCCAGGCAAATTCAGTAAGCAGACCTCTAAAATAGTTTTCCTGGGGAAACGTTAGCAATATTGGCATCTGGAAAGGTGTAAAAGAAGAGAATTTCAGTCTTCAGGGCAAGCATGTAATAGAGCTCTCTTAAAAGAGGATGCTCCCTATGTTCCTAACCCTGTCTGCAGGAGAAGCCCCAGAAGCTTAATGCTTTCTAAAGGCCCAGAAGTAGGTAGAGAAGAGTGACTCAACCTTCCCAGAATCCATGGCCAAATTCCCTCATGTCCTATCATGTGCTGGGGCCAATTTGAAGAGTCCATAGTTCATGAAAGAAGGTAACAGAGGTGTGACATGATTAGCTCTGGATCTGTAACCACTCTGGTGGCAGTTTGTGGAAGAGAATAACTGAAAGAAAGATTTAGGGACAGAGGTATAAAGAAAAGACTTAGAGTATATGGAAATTGACATGTGGAAAGAGATAGTGTAAGACATACTGGAGGTACAGACTTAACAGAATCAGGACAGTTCTGGGGGACCTAGAACAGTCCTGATGAGGAGCGGATGGGGAGCTATAGGACATGGGCTAGATTGGAAAGAAGACATGAATGTGAGGGAGAGGGGAAGGTCAATTCAAAAATGACTCAGGCTTTACAAAGAGCCAGGGACAGAAACATGAACAGCAGAACCAAAGATGTGGGTGTAAACATCTTGGTGAGACAAGAGTGCTGAGGCTTATTTTGATCAGTGAAAATTGAGCTCTCAGCAGTAAGCTTAATAGAAATGCCCAGCAGAGAGTTGGGCAGAGAGGTCAGGGACGGAAAAAGCAACGTTTCGTTGATGACACAGCATAACCAACTTTCATGCCAAGCCAGAACTGTCACTGATGAAATACACAAGAGGATTGGACAAATTGGATAATCCTGGTTTGTAGCTTGTCCCAAGGCACATGGCTGTGCAGCTTTCAGTCAATGAGTTCTCACAACCTAGGATCCACCTCCCATATGTATGACTTAAAGGCAGTGCATTTAACTGTTTAGAATATAAAATGTTTATACAACCATTTATTCCATTAGTACACCCACTTTCCACTTCAGATCTAAATGTCTCTGCTAATTAAATACATTTATTTTAACTGCAGAAGCATCTATTTCCAAAATAAGGCCATGGTAATTATCTGCAGAGTGAAATTAACCCCAGGATGCTAATCCATACATTCATCTGCCTGGATACACATTACCCAGAGATGCTTGGCTGCGCTGTTAACAGTGTACAGGACTGCTCATTGCACTCCTGCCACCTGGATTTGCATCCTTCTTGTTATTCCCTGACTTAAAATTGCATGGCTGGTGTGGAAGGTGGAATTTAAATATCACCATGCTCATCACAAACCAAAGAAAACTAGAGATTCAAAATTCACAAGCATGCTACAATGTAATTCAAGGACTTTCTTTTTTTCCTGAGAGAGGAGGTAACTGTCTCCAATTACCCTGAGGAGTTTTTTTCTTTTTTTTTTTTTTTTGGCTCATGTTTTATGAGAACTGACACCTTAATTCTCTTGTCACTGACACTTTATAGATATGGATACATATCTGTAATTCTCATGATAAGTCATTAGTATTAATTAAGGCACATCAATAGCATAATTTAGCTAGTCAATCAACATCTGAGAGCTCACAGAGAGCATCCACAACTCAGTGGTTGGAAAGTTGGTAAGGGAAAAAGAATGCAGTAAGAAAACGAGCTTTCCAGAAAGATGGGCATTCTTAACTCCACAGCCACTTGAGAGTCATTTGCAGAAAACTCAAGCGGTGAAAGTCTTATTTTATGATGTGGCATCTGTTTTGCTCATCTGCACAATGGAGCAGTGATTCCTTGCAGCTGTCTGGCATGAAAGGAGAAGAGCTTCACAGACAGTGGACTTCATTGCTCTCAGGGAATGACAAATTGAATGTACTTGGTTACGGGAAGCATTGAGCAGCCCTGAGGACTCACTCTAGCCTTTGGTCTACCAGAACTGGTCAATTGGAAGTAAAAAGGTAAGCGAGTGCGCTCAGTTAACAGGACTTATTCCTTCCTCTCTGTCTTTCCTTCACGCTTTCTTGCTTCTTCTCTCCTTCCCTATATTCCTTATGGAATATTAATTTAGCATTTATTATGTACTAAAACCTATGCTAAATAGGAGAAGGTAAGGAACAAATAAAAACTCCTCCTCCCAAGTGACTAAGAATGTAGTGAGGACAAAGTTATAAACAAACAATCATGTCAGCTGGTGACAAATGCTGAAAAGCAAAGTAAAGGAGGAAAAGAGGCTAGAAGTGATGAGAAGGAATACTGATAACATTTATCTTCACAGCTAGAAATGTCCTAGGTCCTAGTCCAATGAGAAGGTTCTCTACACAGACAGATGTGTTAGAGATTTCATAGTGAACTATGGCCCCACGTTAAGTGCTCACTGATTACCAAGGATCTCCCATATTGAACAGTTCTATCAATATCTCAACAGGAAAAGGGAAAGATCTCGAGAAGCTCCACATCTCCATAACAGATTCATGACAACTAATACTTATAAGAAAGAAAAGGAAGATGCTATCCTCAATGGTATACCCACTGATCTATGACACTAGGCTGCAGCATGAATCATGTCAAGTGTATGCCACCTAAACAAAGTAGATAAAGCCCAGTGGGCCACACGAGTGAAAAGACTTGAAAATACAAAGGATGAGACAGAGGAGATGAAGAATTATCAAGGGAAAAGAAGGGGAGATGGGAATGGAATTAACAGGAAAGGAAAAAGAAAATTATTTTTAAAGAATTTAAGGTAAAGAAATGATCTCTCATATTCTCATTCTCAGTCTTCCTCATGATAACCAAAGCTGTCAAATATGATGACTCATAACTGTAATTGCAGGACTCCAGAAGCTAAGGCAGGAGGATCAAATTCAAAACTATATGTAAGTCTGGGTTACATATATATCCCTATCTCAAAAAGGGAGGAGAGTGTGGTTCAGGAGCAGAGTATTTGCCTAGCATCTATGAGACTCTTGAAATAATTCACAATACAGAAAAACATCCCAGATGTTAGATGGTGATCTAGTTACTCTTCTGTTACTGACTCAAACCACTTAAATAAAAAATGGTTCATTATGGGACCAGAAAGGATAGAATAGAATACATCATGGTGGGGAACACATGGTGGCAAGTAACAAAGGCATGGCAGAAGAAGCAGGAGGCCAACTGTTACATTTCAGCCACAGGTAGGAAGTAGGAAAAGGGTGAACAGGAAGTAGTACTAGGTTTTCAAACTATCATGAATGAGTACTCCTCCAGGAAAGCTCTGTCTTCTAAAGTAACCTCCAAAATAGCACCACCAACTGAAGACCAAATATGTAAATGCAACATCCTGTGGGAGACATTTCACAGTCAAATCATGACAGGTGAGTTGGGCTCCTGTAACTTAGCTGAAAGAAGCTTTCTCGTGTAATTGTTGTGTGTCCTTTAGAGTCCAATGAGATAGTACAGATCACCAGAAAAGAAGTTATTCCTGCTCTTGGATAGAAGACTCAAGAGGCAGTCATGTGGTATTAGTAATTGTTAGAATCAATTCTAATATTTTTTTAATTTTTTTATTCAATTGAGCGTGTGTGTGTGCGTGTGTGTGTATATGTATGTGTGCGTATGTATGTGCATGTGTGTAGAAACACAGGTGAATGAAGGAACTACCATGGACGCCCCTACCTCCTCCTTGTTTACTCTGCCCTGGGATTCACAGGCTCCGCCCTACCAGGACCAGAAACACAGGCCGTCCCTGCTTCTGCCCGGCGTCTATGTGTGGGGTCTAGGATCCGAACTCAGGACCATCTGCCTGCAAGGCAGAGGCTTAACCCCTGAGCCACTTCTCCAGCCCCAAATTCTAATATTTTTTTAAAGTACTAGTCCCAGTGCTGTCAGCACTACAGATTTTCTTAGTCAAGTACTATATATGTAGGTATGTAACACTGATACATAGACAAAGGCTATTGTCATAAATTCTTCCCATGGGTATTATCTACTTGAATCTCAAAAGGAAAGTTCAATAACTTTAATGTATATTTACTGGCTACTGAGTATTAAATGAAAAGGATAAATGGAAATAAAATGCAAGTCAGAAGTTGCTATGATCTTATATGGTTATTCTCCTCCAAAAAATGTTGAAATTTGGTCTCCAGTGGAACAGTGTCAAGGGGTGGGCCCTATATGAGGTGGTGAGGTTGATAAGAGGGATTAATATAGTTCTCACTGTGGAGTAGTTACTGTAAGACTGAATTGTTACCTTGTTTTCTTTTTGCATATACTGTTTTGCCCTTCTACCTTCCTGCCATGCTATAAAGCTACAAAAACACTCTCACAAAATACAGGAAGATATCAGTACGATATTCTTCAACTTCCAGACTACAAGGAAAAAATGATTAAAATTACTTTCTTTGTATATTACCTAGTCTCAGGTCTCAGGTGTTCTATTAAAGCAATGGAAAATGTGTAAGGGTACAAGTGATGCTTCTTCCATGAATGAGGTATAGGTTGGATTCAGGGTGAAAATCTTGGTTAGAATTGACTGGATCTTGAACTTTTATGCAGTGTAAGAATCAAACCCACATCCCCCCACACACTAGGCAATCACTCTACTATTGAACTACACCTCAACCATTAGTCTTTATCTCTTGGGAGTAGACTATAAGATGGCCTTGTATAACATTGAGCATACTTGGGGCTATCCTTAAATTATTAAATTAAGAATGAGAACTCCAAATCTGTGTCACTCCATGCATCTGTGGTTGTGGTAGGTAGAAGAATATAGGAGTATATTGATCATTTTATGCACACAATTTTTAAACAGGTTATATAGTAGACTGGTGTGTTATGCTCCTAAATTCAAAGTTCTTAAGTTATGTGTTGTTTTTCACCCAGTGTTTCTGATAATGATATTCAAGGAATAGGTGTCATTATTACCTTCCAATAAATTATGACAGGAATTACAGCCACTGCCTATGGATATCTTATGCTATTGGGAATACTATATTTTATAGTGATCATGAAAAATGTTAAAGAAAAAATTACCTAAAAGATTTAATCTATGCAAATAAGTATAATATATCAGTCATTCTATTTGTTGAAGGTGTTGTGTGAATACTTTTCCTGAGGAGATACCACACAGCCACAAGCTAGGAGTTCCACAACAGACCAAAGTAACAATTATGCCAAGGTCCAATTTGATGAAAAAAAATGAGTTTGTTGGGACTTGTATTATTATTATTATTATTATTATTATGTATTCAATTGTGTGTATATGTGTGTGCGCATGTGTATGTGTGTGTGTGTGTGTGTGTGTAAAACCACGGACGAATTCGGGAACCACCATGGACGCCTTCACCTCCTTGTTTACTCTGCCCTGGGATTCACAGGCTCCGCCCCACCAGGACCAGAAACGCAGGCTGCACCCGCTTCCACCCAGCGTCTATACGTGGGGTCTAGGATCCGAACTCAGGACCTTCTGCCTGCAAGGCAGAAGCTTAACCCCTGAGCCACCTCTCCAGCCCCTTTGGGACTTCTTACAGGATATGGGCAAGGGTTACAGGAACAGAGATGATTCAAAGGCAGCTGTATCACCAAAAGCCTCCCTCCAGCATGAGTGAGACTCACAGAAGCTGCACCCCTGGACCTCTATGCTGCAGGGATTGCTAAGAAAGTCTCTTCCAGGCTCCTGGGATGCTCTGGGTCTCTCTCCTACTGCTGGACTGTTCCCTGGCCCCCTCTTTTCCCAACTTCATGTCTAAACTGCTGCTCCAGTGTGTCCTTCACATTGTCTTAAACTGCCCCAGGGCCTCCTTCAAGCTGCACTGCTTGGCTAACCTCTTCCTGTCTTCTTGGCCAGCCTGCTCATTAGTTTCTTCTTAGCTTCTTGACTGTTTGAGGGCTCCTTCTGACTAAACTGGCTGGTTTGGCTGGAAGGTGAGCCTCCTCCCCCAGCTATTGTTTTCTGTTTTCCCACATCTTGGAGGGGGCCCTGCCCCCTAGCTTGCTATTCTCAGGAACTTCCTGAGAGGAACAATTGTTTATTTACTGAGACTTGCTCTAGGATGGGATGTTTCAACAACCTCCTTAAACTAGGCAAAGTCCAAGATGGATGCCCAGAGGAAAAATGCCACACAACAGTTCATATCCTTATGCAAGAATGGATGCTCCATGATTGTTTTTGTGTGGTATTACATTACCAAAACTTAAATAATCTCTGACACAGAATGGTTACTATACACATGTTTACTTAATGATTAAATAATGCACAAGAGCTTTCCGGGGAAATTTAAGCTGCAGCCCTATAAGAAACCTGGCTACCTAGAGATAAATCATGTTTTTATTACACATTTTTGAGAATTCTTTATATATTCTAGTCTTAAGACCCATATTGGTATACATTTTGCAAATATTTCCTCTGTCTTTTTATTCTTTAACAATGACCTTTGAAGGAACTTTAATATATTAATTGTGATGAAGTCCAGTTTAACCTTTTATTCTTTTATGGTTTGTGCTTTTTGTATCATATCTAAGAAATCTATGTAACTCAAAGTCACACTTTGCTTTTGTTTATTCTACATGTTTTACAGTTTGGAGTTTTATGCTTAGTAATAATTGATTTTGAGTCAATTTCTGATTATAATGAGGTGGTAATCAAGGTTCTTTTGTTCCCTTCCCCACCCCGCTCCGCCGGCTGGGTCGCGTGCACGGTCCAGCCGGGCCTCATCCGTGACCTAGGTAAGCTCCGCCCGTGCCCACCCACCAGAACCCCAGGTCAGCCCAAGGGACCCAGCTCCTACCCCACCATCCAGCCGGAGCCGCGCGCAGGGCTGAGGGACGAGGAGGACCTACTCCTGCGCCCGGGCCCCGCCCCAGTTGCCCTCGGGTTAAATAGCTCCACGCCGATGCCCCCATCTTCCCCCTTCCCTACCCCGCACCGCTGGCCGGGATGCACACGCGGTCCAGCCGGGCCTCATCCGCGACCTAGGTAAGCTCTGTCCCTGCCCACCCCCAGAACCCCAGGCCAAATAATTAAGTTTAGTGAAATTGAAAGATCTTAAGAGTTAAAACGACAATGCCAAAGTCAAAGTGCAAATCCATGAGAAGCAACACTCAAACAAATTTCCCACTGAAGGAATTAATCCTATAATGTTAGACTTCAACCAGAACAAACCCACGGAAAATGGCCAAGAAAGCCTCACCCAGGATAACGACTTTCAAAATAGGATCATTACCATGTTCAATACTATGAAAGAGGAAATCCGGGAGGAATTACATAATCGAATCAATCGCTTTGAAGAGGAACACAACAGACATTTGGAGGAGTTGAGAAAAACAGTGCAAGAAACAAAAACTGGCATAGAGCAGTTAAAACAGACTCAAGCAGAGTTTAAAACTGAGCTAAAAGACAAGTTATCTTCAACCCAGAACTCCACAGAGAGTCTTATCAACAGAACTAACGAAGCAGAAAACAGAATTTCAGACCTTGAAGATAAAGTGGGAGTACTAGCCAGCTCAATGGAAGAGGTTGTTAAAGCCAAAAAGATACTTGAGAGAAATATCCAAGAGATATGGGACACCCTGAAGAAGCCTAACATGCGTATTCATGGAATACCAGAGCAAGAATCTCAAAATACCACCCCTGAAGACATTTTTCAAATGATCATCAAGGAAAACTTTCCTCATCTAAAAAAAGAGAGGCCCATCCATATACAAGAGGCATTCCGCACCCCAAACAGATACGACCAAAACAGAAGCATGCCACGGCAAATAATAGTTAAAACACTCCACATTCAAGATAAAGAACTGGTGCTGAGAGCTTCAAGGGAGAAAAAACAAGTCACTTTTAAAGGTAAACCTATTAAAATAACAAATGACTTCTCAATGAAAACACTAAAAGCAAGAAGAGCTTGGAGAGACATACTTCAAGTATTGAATGAGCAAAAATGTCAACCCAAGCTGATTTACCCTGCAAAACTGTCTGTCATGATCGAGGGAGAAAGAAAAATCTTCCAGCACAAAGACAACTTGAAGGGATACATGTCCACCAAACCAGGCCTTCAAAAAATGCTAGAAATGATACTCAAGCATGAAGAAAAAAACAGGCATATCCAGGAGAACAGAAGGCAAGTATAACACCATTAAAAGAGAAGCAATATACTTATAAAAACTATTAAACATAATAAATGTCTGGAATTAACAATAGTTTCTCCATTATAACACTAAATGTTAATGGAATTAATTCACCGATCAAACGACACAGATTACAAACTTGGATTAAAAATCACAATCCATCAATTTGCTGCCTGCAGGAAACCCATCTCACCACAAAAGATAGGCACGCTCTAAAAATAAAAGGCTGGTCAACAATTCTACAAGCAAATGGAAGCAGAAAACAGGCATGGGTAGCCATTATGCTATCAGACAAAGTGGACTTCAAACCAAAGAAAATTATAAGAGACACGGATGGATACTACATTTTAGTCACAGGTACAATTTACCAGGAAGACTTCACAATACTGAACATATATGCACCCAATATGGGCCCCTCCACATTCATTAAGAAAACCCTACAGCGTCTAAAGCAAGAAATCAACCCCCAAACGATAATTCTTGGGGACTTCAACACCGCCCTCTCAACGTGGGATAGATCAACAGGTCAAAAGCTTAACAGAGACACTTTGGAACTTAATCAAACCCTTAAAGAAATGGACCTTACAGATCTCTATCATTTATTTCTTATACCTCTTGATTGAGCTCTTTGTTCACAAATATTTCTTGCTTAATTATTTGAGTTGTTGGATTGATATTTAGTCATGCTTTTCATCAATGTAACATCAAAATGTTCACACTGTATAGATTTAGTTTGCCTTTTTTGTCCTGTTATTTTTCAACATTCTGTGAATGTTTTTATATAGTTGTCCTTGTTCTTTTTTCATTGTTAGTCATACTTGAGTGAGCAGAAATCTTTCTACAGCAGGTACTTGAAAGGAGTAGTGTAAAAGAGGGGCCAGGGCAATTTTCTGGGTTAGTGGGAAAAAGATCCCCTGGTACTTAGTAAAATCCTTTATGATTCATAGTCCTCAAGAGAAGATGGTAAGGTAGGTTTTATGAATGTGCTTCGTGTGTGAGAAAGAGTGGCTGAGAAGTAGCTTAACATTTCCTTTCAACTCAAAAATAAGTGAATACCACAGAACTGTTTTTCACACAGTTTTTCTTCCACATAATCAGGTTTACAAAGATGGAGTTTCTGTATTTTCTCCCATCAATCTCCCCTGCCATTTTACAATACCCAAGAGGATTAGGTAGATTCCTCCAGCTAGACATGTTCCCAACATATTTCATTTCCAAAAGCGATGTTTCCTAGATTTTTCCCTCAGAGTATATCTCATATTTGGGAGAATTTTGTCCTCCGCTAGCTCTCTCCAAGATCTAGAAAGTTGTTATTTTGTAATGGAGTTCTTTATTACTTTGTTCTGATGTTCATTACACTTAACATGCAATCGTGATTTTATGGTTAATTATCAAAGGTGTTTCTTCATTCTAACATAAATAAGGATGTTGTTTTTGTCATTTATTTTTCCCAATATGGTTTCAGAAAAAAGAAAAGGACATTGCCTGCTTCAAATTATTAAACTTAATATTTGACAAAGATTCTGACTGCTCTATAATATCTCTTTCACCCTTCTTGGTTACACAATATGAACACATTCCCAATCCACACTTGTGAATACATGTGGCCCTTCACTTGTTATTTATCTGATGAAATTTAAGCGGAAGTAGTAGGTAGAGTATTTGACTAGCATGTACAAAATGCCTGGTTTGATTCCCAACATTCCCACTAAATTTCCAGCACTTGGAAAGTAGAAGCAGTAGGATCAGGAATTCAAGACTAGCTTTGGCTATATGAGACCTTGTCTCAAAAAAAAAAAAAGAAGCAAGATGTACCAATTTGAAATTCAGCCTATGAAAAATTTATAATGTGCATCTTTCTATGCTTTCCTTCTCTGCATTAATGTATTAGAGATAATCATAGTGACCAGAAAATGAATTAAAAAGGCCAAAGGATTATTTAGCCTGGACCTCTGAATGTCTCTGTGGAACATAGCCATTGCAAGTCTGAGATTATGGATGGTTACTGAGCACAAAATAAATTTACATTTACATTTTCATTTATGTTTTTGAAGCATGTGTCTGTGTGTGTGTGTGAGACAGACAGAGAGAGAGAGAAAGAAGCCTATCTTGACATAGGGAGAAAATCAGGACAATGAAGAATGTCATTTGATATGAAGTAATCATTAGAAGTAAGTTATAAAAATTATAAAGACCAACATGAACTTTGGCTGACCCAACAGAAACTACAACAAACAAGTGGCATAATGTCAAATGGACGTGCTATGACTGTGAGAGGAGAAATGACTGCTGCTTTGTAGAGAAGCATGAGAAAAAAATAGCCAAGTCCTAGAAAAAAAGAAGTATTAAAGAGTATTGTGACTTATCTGTGTATAAAACACTGAATAATGAAACAGGACAACTGAAGTGAATTAAATCCATGACCATAAGGAGAGGCCATAGATCCTGGTGGGGAAGAAACTATTAAGGTTCAGCTAGGACTGTCAAGCAACCCAGATGAAATTCAATGGACCATACATGTGAAAAAAATATGAAAATAAGACTGGTCAGGAAGGTTTGCAGTGGGAAAAGGAGGGGTGATTGCATTAGGTAATTAAATGTAAAAATTCCATAAATTCATTATATTCATAGATAATATTCTAAAAGAACAAAAATAAATTAAAAAATAATGCTATGACCATTGGCCCATATTAATTCAAATTTAAATTTAATTTAGAAAAAAAGACTTTTTCCCTTTTCACCCCACCCCGCTCCGCCGGTCGGGACGCGCATGCGAGGTCCAGCCGAGCCTCACCACGCGCTCTAGGACCTCAGGTCAGCCCACAGGGACCCGGCTCCGACTCCCACCATCCAGCCGGAGCCGCGCGGGGGCCGAGGGACGAGGAGGACCTCCCCCTGCGCCAGGGCCCCGCCCCAGCTGCCCTCGGGTTAAATAGCTCCCCGCTGACGCGCCCATCCTCCCTTTTCACCCCACCCCGCTCCACCGGTCTGGACACGCGCGCGGTCCACCCAGGCCTCACCCCGCGCCCTAGGTAAGTCCCCGTTCGGGCCCCGCCCACCAGTACCCCAGGCCAAATAATTCAGTTTAGTGAAATTGAGAGATCTTAAGAGTTAAAATGACAATGCCAAAGTCAAAGTGCAAATCCATGAGAAGCAACACTCAAGTCAACAAATTTCCCACTGAAGAAATTAATCCCATAATGTTAGACTCCAACAAGAACAAACCCGCGGAAAAAGGCCAAGAAAGCCTGACCCAGGATAACGACTTTCAAAATATGATCATTACCATGTTCAATACTATGAAAGAGGAAATCCGGGAGGAATTACATAATCGAATCAATCGCTTTGAAGAGGAACACAACAGACATCTGGAGGAGTTGAGAAAAACAGTGCAAGAAACAAAAAGTGGCATAGAGCAGTTAAAACAAACTCAAGCAGAGTTTAAAACTGAGCTAAAAGACAAGTTATCTTCAACCCAGAACGCCACAGAGAGTCTTATCAACAGATCTAATGAAGCAGAAAACAGAATTTCAGACCTTGAAGATAAAGTGGGAGTACTAACCAGCTCAATGGAAGAGGTGGTTAAAGCCAAAAAGATACTTGAGAGAAATATCCAAGAGATATGGGACACCCTGAAGAAGCCTAACATGCGTATTCATGGAATACCGGAGCAAGAATCTCAAAATACCACCCCTGAGGAAATTTTTCAAATGATCATCAAGGAAAACTTTCCTCATCTAAAAAAAGAGAGGACCATTCATATACAAGAGGCATTCCGCACCCCAAACAGATACGACCAAAATAGAAGCACACCGCGGCAAATAATAGTTAAAACACTCCACATTCAAGATAAAGAACTGGTGCTGAGAGCTTCAAGGGAGAAAAAACAAGTCACTTTTAAAGGCAAACCTATTAAAATAACAAATGACTTCTCAGTCGAAACAGTAAGAGCAAGAAGAGCTTGGAGAGACATACTTCAAGTATTGAATGAGCAAAAATGTCAATCCAGGCTGATTTACCCTGCAAAACTATCAGTCATGATCGAGGGAGAAAGAAAAATTTTCCAGCACAAAGACAACTTTAAGGGATACATGGCCACCAAACCAGGCCTTCAAAAAATGCTAGAAATGATACTCAAGCGTGAAGAAAAAAACAGGCATATCCAGGAGAACAGAAGGCAAATATAACACCATTAAAAGGGAAGCAATATACTTATAAAAGCTACTAAACATAATAAATGTCTGGAATTAACAATAGTTTCTCTGTTATAACACTAAATGTTAATGGACTTAATTCACCGATCAAGAGACACAGATTACAAACTTGGATTAAAAATCACAATCCATCAATCTGTTGCCTGCAGGAAACCCATCTCACCACAAAAGATAGGCACGCTCTAAAAATAAAAGGCTGGTCAACAATTCTACAAGCAAATGGAAGCAGAAAACAGGCAGGGGTAGCCATTATGCTATCAGACAAAGTGGATTTCAAACCAAAAAAAATTATAAGAGACACGGATGGATACTACATTTTAGTCACAGGTACAATTCACCAGGAAGATTTCACAATACTGAACATATATGCACCCAATACGGGCCCCTCCACATTCATTAAGAAAACCCTACAGCGTCTAAAGCAAGAAATCAACCCCCAAACGATAATTCTTGGGGACTTCAACACCGCCCTCTCTACATGGGATAGATCAACAGGTCAAAAGCTTAACAGAGACACTTTGGAACTTAATCAAACCCTGAAAGAAATGGACCTTACAGATCTCTATCGAACTTTTCACCCACGCACCAAAGAATACACATTTTTCTCAGCAGCACACGGAACTTTCTCCAAAATAGATCACATATTGGGCCACAAAATGAATCTACACATATACAAGAAAGTTGAAATTCTAACCTATGCCCTATCAGACCACCACGGCCTAAAGCTGGACATCCACAACACATCAAACAAGAGAAAATACACTAACTCCTGGAAACTTAACGCTATGATGCTGAATGAGAACTGGATTCAGGAAGAAATTAAAAAGGAAATTCAAGATTTCCAGAAAGTGAATGATAACAAAAATACAACTTATCAAAATCTCTGGGACACAATGAAGGCTGTTCTAAGAGGTAAGTTCATAGCTCTTAATGCCCACGTCAAAAAAATGGAAACATCAGAAATAAACAAGTTAACAATGCAGCTTAAAGCTTTAGAGAAACTAGAGCAATCTGATCCCAAAAGCAGTAGAAGAGAAGAGATTAGCAAAATAAGGGGAGAAATATCTGAAATTGAGATTAAGAAAACGATAGAAAAAATCAACCAATCAAAAAGTTGGTTCTTTGAAAAAATCAACAAGATTGATACACCCCTAGCTAAACTAACCAAAAGCAAGAGAGAGAAAACCCAAATTAACAAAATTAGAAATGAACATGGAGTTATCACTACTGATACCCAAGAAATACAGAGAATTATAACATCATATTTCAAAAACTTATACTCTGTGAAGTTTGACAACACAAAAGAGATGGATGAATTTCTAAGTAAACACAACTTACCTAAATTGAATGAAGAAGTTGTGAATTATTTAAATAGTCCTATAACATATAAGGAAATTGAGGAAGTAATCTCGAATCTTCCCACCAAAAAATGTCCTGGACCAGATGGATTCAGCACAGAGTTCTACCAGACATTTAAGGAGTTAATAACACCAATACTCCTTAAACTGTTCCATCAAAAAGCAAAGGAAGGAACACTACCAAATTCCTTCTATGAAGCTAATATCGTTTTAATCCCAAAACCTAATAAAGATTCACTTAAAAAAGAAAACTATAGGCCGATCTCCCTGATGAACACAGACGCAAAGATTCTCAACAAAGTCTTAGCAAATCAGATTCAAAAACATATTAAAAAGATCATTCATGGGGACCAAGTAGGCTTCATCCCCGGCACACAAGGTTGGTTCAACATATGCAAATCAATAAATCTAATTCATCATGTAAACCAGTCCAAAGTCCAAGACCACATGACACTCTCGATAGATGCAGAAAAAGCTTTTGACAAGATCCAACAGCCTTTTATGATCAAAACGCTAGAGACAGTAGGAATGGAAGGAACCTTTATCAATATAATAAAAGCTGTATACAACAAGCCCACAGCAAGGATTATGCTCAATGGGGAACAACTGGAAGCATTCCCACTTCGATCAGGAACTAGACAAGGCTGTCCACTCTCACCACTTCTATTCAATATTGTACTTGAAGTCTTAGCTGAAGCCATAAGACAAGAAAGGGACATAAGAGGGATTCAAATCGGCAAGGAAGAATTCAAGCTATCCCTATTTGCAGATGACATGATCTTATACCTGAGGGATCCCAAAAACTCCACCAGGAAGCTCCTGGAACTAATTGAGAAGTTCAGCAGGGTGGCAGGATACAAAATAAATGTGCAAAAATCAGAGGCTTTCCTATATGCCCAGAATGAAAGAAGTGAAAAAGCCTTGAGAGAAACCATGCCATTTACTATAACCCCTAAAAAAATGAAATACCTTGGTATAAACCTAACTAAGGAGGTAAAAGACCTTTACAATGAAAACTTTAAAACCCTAAAGAAAGAAATTGCAGAAGACACCAGAAGGTGGAAAGACCTCCCTTGTTCCTGGATTGGCAGAATCAACATTGTAAAAATGACCATCCTACCAAAGGCAATATACAGATTCAATGCTATACCAATCAAAATCCCAAAGCAATTCTTCAAAGAAGTTGACCAAACAATCTCAAAGTTCATATGGAGGCACAAAAGACCCAGGATAGCAAAAACAATCCTGAGTAACAAAAACACAGCTGGAGGTATTACCATACCAAACCTAAGTCTATACTACAAATCCATAGTTATAAAGACAGCCTGGTACTGGCTCCAAAATAGACACACAGATCAATGGATAAGGATTGAAGACCCAGATATAAGCCCACAAAGTTACAGCCATTTGGTCTTTGACAAAGGGGCCCAAAAAATCCAATGGAAAAAGAACAGCATCTTCAACAAATGGTGCTGGCAAAACTGGATCTCCACATGCAGAAGATTAAAGCTGGACCCGTACTTGTCACCATGTACAAGACTTAATTCCAAACGGATCAAGGACCTTTATTTAAGGCCAGAGACTTTAAAAACCATAGTTGAAAGGATAGGGAACTCCCTCGAGCTGATTGGGCTAGGCCAACACTTCCTAAACAGACATCCAATGGCACAGTCACTGCTACCAACTCTCAACAGTTGGGATCTTGTGAAATTAAAGAGCTTCTGTTCAGATAAAGAGATTGTAACGTGAGCTCAAAGGCAACCCACAGAATGGGAGAAAATCTTCACTAACCACATATCTGACAGAGCTCTACTTTCCAGAGTGCACAAAGAACTTAGAAAATTAAACTCCAAGGAAAACACTGGCCCAATTAAAAAATGGGCCCTGGAACTTCAAAGAAACTTTACCAGGGATGAAATTAAAATGTCTAACAATTATCTTAAAAAATGCTCCACTTCCTTCGCCATCAGGGAAATGCAAATCAAAACTTCCTTGAGATATCATCTCACCCAGGTCAGGATGGCAAAAATCCACAATACAAACAACGACAAATGCTGGAGAGGATGTGGAGAGAGGGGAACTCTCCTACATTGTTGGTGGGAATGCAGGCTCATACAGCCACTCTGGCGAGCCGTCTGGAGATTCTTAAAGAAATTAAAGATTGAAATGCCATATGACCCTGCTATCCCACTTTTGGGAAAAACCCCCCATGCAGCAGAGGTTCGCCTCGATAGCACAAGCTCGATCATGTTCATAGCAGCACTGTTTACAATAGCAAAGTCATGGAATCAACCTAAATGTCCAACAGTTGACGAGTGGATAAGGAAACAGTGGTACATCTATACAATGGAGTACTACTCAGCCATCAAAAATGATGAATTACTGGAATTTGCTGGGAAATGGATGTCATTAGAAACAATTATATTAAGTGAAGTATCCCAGACCCAGAAAATTAAGCACCGTATGTACTCCCTAATAGGTGGCTCCTAGTACCAAACTCACCCAGCCCACATTGAGACACTCAAAAGTAAACCTATGTAACACAGTAATTGCAAGGATTATGAACAAGAGAGATGGGTTAGGAGGGCCACACCAGAAACAAGGAGAGAGGAGACCATGTTACAGCAGAGAAAATAGGCCTCCATCAAGGTCTGCAAGTAAGTAATGAGAAACCTGGTTAAGTTCACAGACGTTCTTTCCTGATCTCACCAGAAGGGGAGGGCATATAGTCTAGCAGATAAAAAGTAATCATTTTGCAAATGGGTGATGAACCCCTCCCCCAGTGAGGTTTCCTACTCTTATTACATCTATCCTTGAATGTGCTATTACAACAAGACTCCAATTTAACAGCTTTTTGTCTCTGGCCAGGGGGTGACATACAGTGCCCAGCAGAATGGAGTGAAGGGAATTGCAGGAGCAGCAAAACTGCAAAAGAAAATCAACAAACCACAATCCAGAACTTCAGAGACTCTATATCAATCACATAGAACTAGGCCAGCCTAATCTCTCCCCATCCTGGAGCTCAGGGACATTTGCGGAAGAGGGGGCGGTAAGATTGTAAGAGCAAAAGGATGGGAGGAGCAACGATTTGCAAGATTCCCAACAATAGTTGGGGCCAAAGCAATCATAATGGGACTTTGCATGCCCTGCGCAATGTCCAGCGCACTGTTGCCCTCATAAAGTCTAGCATCTGTTAAGGGCACCGAGACCCCTGGAGGCAAGGGATTGACAGCCATAGTAGTGATCTTATGCTTAAGGGGAACAAGAGAAAGGGCTTATGGAAATGCCACTGGGTCCTTATATGTCATCGGAGAGGAGGACCCAGTGGAGAGTTAGGCGTACACAATAAAGGACTCTCTGGGAATTGGGGGGGAGGCACTGGGGGAAGGGGAGGGGGAGGAGGGGGGAGGGAGGGAACTGGTAAAAAATTTTTAAATGTATAATTAAATTTTTAATAAAAAAAGAAAAAAAGACTTTTCTAAATATTTCTTACATTAGAGAGATTTAAGTTGTTTAACTCTAGAAACAGGACTGCAAAATTCAGAACTTCTGGATGCGGAGGTGAATCAAACCAAGTAACTGATGGCTTGGAAAATATTGCTGGTAGTCCTTGCCATCCAGCTAGCAGGAAGCCTAGACAGAACAAAGAGGCATCACTTTCAAACTCTCCTTTTCATCCAAGGTAGAGGCAGGTTTGGTGCTTCTTCCTAACCCATTTGGTTTGGTGCTTCTTCCTAACCCATTTTTGATTAATCTCATTTAGCATATCTGACTATTTATGTGACACTATGCATTATGTTGCATTATGCACTATGCATTATGTTGTGATGCGAAAGAAAGACAATTTTCCCTAATGCCTGACAGAAAGGGGGACATGATTTCTTCCTTATAAAGTTTCCCAATGCAAACCCATTTTCCATAAGCCACATTATATAAAAGCAGTGATCTCAGGTAGAACTATTTCAAAGCTAGTGAAGACTCAACCAAATGGGGCATATGATCTGGGGATTTGCGCTTGATTTTGTATTTGCAACTGTGAACTCTTTTTATTTTTTTCTCAGAGTCTCTCCCCATCACTGCCCTGTGAAACTTGGATTTGCTAACTAGAAGTCACATAGTCTGATCAGAAATATCGTTCAGGGCTCATTGAGTACTAGAAAAAAACATGGCTGAATATTTAAATAAAAATACAGAATATGTGCAGGACCTTCTGACAGAAACCAAAGTGTTCCTTCTGGTAACTTGTCTGCCAGAAAACAGAAAGTTGGGCACCTCCATCTGCTGGCAGATCACCAAAACTACATCATACTTCCTTGACTGGGCTTTTGTTTCCCTTTAAGTGAATAAGTAAAATCAGCCAGGCAACATCATACTGAGTCAGGAAAATAGATGGAGTAGTAAGAATCACACCTTCCAACAAAATCATCACTTTCATTTTGAATAATCTCTTTTCGAGCTCTTTTCCAAGGCAGTTACATTTTTACATGATGCTGTTTTTTTAACCAGTCCTAAATAGTTTCCACGCTTTTACACTGCCATCATAGCCAGCTGTTGTAATTGCTGCATCATATGCCAGTAAAGTCCCTGGGTGATATCATCAAGTCACCTTCAGACAGCATCCATATACCTCTGTTAGAAATGATGTCCTGGTGGCCTCTTTAGGGTATCGAACACTGTTTTTCCAAGGAATTACTGAGGAGACACTGAGACAATCATACACCACAGCCATGCTTAAGGGAAGTAAGATTCCAAGACCAGAGTGGCTGCCCTGGAGTGAAAGCTCAACATATATGCAGTGATATACATTCAGTGCATAACAGAATGAATAAAAGGGTGTGTCATCAATGGCTGTCATGCAAAGTGACCCAAATTGGTGTTCCAATTTGCACAATCTGTGGATTGTCCCATTAGTGTTATTCTCTCTGTGTTCTTTCTGACAATGAAAACCACCATTGAGAGAGTTTTGGTCATGAAGTTTTCAACAGCATTTTTTTGAGATCTTGGAATTCCAACTTTTTTTAACCAATTTGTACACTTAATCAAATATAGAAACCTGAAAGTTATAGAAATTTTGCCCCATATATTAGAATCATATAGTAAGTTGGTGAAATACAAATTGTGATAACTTGTGTTCTAAAATTACATATATATGAAGCCCAAAACTGACCAAGTCTCTTTGTTAGGTCCACCTTTAACAGTCCCCATGCATTCCTGTCTGCAGTATTCCTGGCCAGCTCAGTGATCAGGAAGCAAATGCACAAAAAGTTACTCAAAAGCAGCAGGCCAGAAGTTAACGACTATGTATCGTCTTACCCTATCACAGATTTCTCTGACCCTGGGCAGATTACATCCTTTATCTTCACCCTTAAATTATAATTGAAATAAAGTATTTGTTTCCTCTTGTATTCCTAATAGTGGAATTCTGTGTCTTTATATGATCAAAAACTTTTAGATATTTTGGAAATCACCAGAGAGTAAAAAGATGCTATGGCACCACCTTCACTAAAACAACCGGTCTAAGCCATAGCCTTGACAATTGTTCCATGCATTTGCCATTTATATAACAAAAGATGGTGCAGTGAGAGCCTGTTGGCAACCCCAGAGGGAGGGAGTGACTCTAGCAATCACTCTGCAGAGAAAAAAACAGCAGAGGACCAGCTAAGGAGAGATTGACACTGCTATACTTACAGTGTACCAGCTTTTTTTTATTTTTTTAATTTTTTTTATTATTATTAATTCAACTGTGTGCATATGCGTGTGTATATGTGCGTGCGTGTGTGTGTGTGTGTGTGTGTGTGTGTGTGTGTGTGTGTGTGTGTGTAGAACCACGGACGAATTCGCGAACCACCATGGACGCTTCCACCTCCTTCTGCCCCGGGATTCACAGGCTCCGCCCTACCAGGACCAGAAGCGCAGGCCGCCCCCGCTTCCGCCTGGCGTCTATACGTGGGATCTGGGATCCGAACTCAGGACCTTCCGCCTGCAAGGCGGAGGCTTAACCCCTGAGCCACCTCTCCAGCCCACAGTGTACCAGCTTGATGCCAGGTAGTAGGGTAACAATAAAACACTGCTGGGGACCACCTGTCAGCCTTAGACTGAGTCACTGAGCTCAAAATACAGTTTTACACATTCTAATACACACTTATGGTGAAACCAGACCAGCCCCTGAAGAACTCCAGAAATAAAATATCCACGGCGTTTGTACTGCAAAATTGGGAATCCTGTGGAGGAGATGGGCCCACAGTCCATGATGTATGTTCTCATAAGAATGATATGTTCTTAAAGACACTTAAAGGAAGCGGAGTGACATTAATTTAGCTATAGAAGAAAGGTAAGGAAAGGTGGCATCAGGAATGACTTCCCAAGAAATGTCTCTTGTGCTGGTCTTTTAGTGGAGAAAGATTTTGATAGACGGCAATAAGAAGGGTAACAGGGGTCTGTCATAAATCACAATATGCCTCAACATCTGGAGACAGAAAGCATGGGTGTGCAGATACAGCATGAATATTGTGGTTTGACCTGATCCCTAAATTCCCAACAGGACCTTTCCATCCCACTTCCACCACTAGATTCTTTCTCTCACTTGGCAGAAGCCCAGGTAACAAGGTAAGGAACAGACTAAAAGGCGTCCAACCACAGAGCTAGCTGTTGACCCGGGCTTCCTTCACCTCTACATTTCCCTTCTCCTGGTGACATCAGAGCCTCCCAAGGCTCTGCTAGATTCCTGCTAAAACATACACACATTGGAGTGTGGTCATCAAGAGCATCTCTCTTATCTTGTTCGTTTTGAAAAGGCAAGTAAAATAATGAGTTCTCCAAAGGAGGATAGAACTTGGAATGCTCCTAGGAAGCTGAGACTTCACCACCATGGCTGTTGGTCCTATGCTACAGCAGCCAAAGGTCCCGGCAGCTTTTTGCTCGGTACTTCTGCTGCCAGGCCTGATGGTCCCCATATGGTCAGCTCAGATGTGTAACACTTCTCAATTTTTATTGGAGCAATATAATCATTATTGCTCTCATTACCCCAAATCATATAAACACACATTTAAAACTAATATAGAGATCATTTCTCTCTTTTATTTGATGAGATAATCTTTCTAGTTGGCTCTTCTAGTGGAAGAGATGAGCTGTGAGGAGTAGCCTGTCTTGTTGCATGCTCTACTAGGTCAGTTCCTCAATCACAGGCTCCACAGACCCCAACTCTACAGATTGGGAAAAGGTCTCACTGAGGGGTTTCAGTAGCTCAACAAGAGCCAGAGACTCTGTGACCTAGAATCTGGGTATATCAACAATAAGTAGGAATGATACTTCTACGATCTGGGTACATCAACAATAACTAGGAATGGTACTTCTACAAACCCAGCTATCTACAAATGGATCAGGAATGACAAGTAGGACCCATCTCATCTTTAAACCTCAGAATGATTGATCGTAGCTACTTGGAGTGTTACACCTTACATGAATATGCCTTCCAACATATAGATGAAGTTTTTAATACTTGAGATATTCAAGAGCTTAGGCTAGGACAGTAGATTGTGAGGGAAATGACTGGCAGCAAGCTTTCATAGATTAAACCTAATGTGTCAGCAACTAAGGCCACAATCTATTATGTATCCTGCCAAGTCCTTGGCAAATGGTCCCCACCCCTACTGGCCTGACCTAGTCCATGTTCTCAGTAAAAAGTTCCTCAAGTGAAGAAATGAGCACAGCTAGTGAGTGAATAAGTCCAGACTTTCCTCATTCACAGTGTGGCATAGCATCCTTGAGGACTGTCACTGCATGAATGGCAGAGTCAGAGAAGAGAGGCATAATTTTGACTAGTCCCTTACTTTCCCATGGAGGATTTGTTCACAGGTCCTGAGGATTTGTAAGGAACTTTGCTTCCCATACCTAGTAAACAATTTGTCCTCCACTTCAAACTCATAAGCGATGGAGGCAGGGAAGGGCTAGAAGTTCAGCATGTGAATTTAATCAGGGCCCACAGGTTAGGAAGGAACAGTGAGGTCGCAAGAGCTCAAATGGTTTTCTTTGGGAGAACACTGATGTTCTAGATAAAAGGTAGAGAACGCATCTCTGCCACCTTTGTTTATTCACTGCTGTGCATTTAATTTTCCTTCTCCCTGTCTCTTTGGGTTATTGGAGAAGAAATTGGAAGAAATATGTATCTCTGACAGGAAAGCATGGGTGACTAGAGTTACCAAAGCAGCAGTGATGCATGTGCTCTTGCTGTTCCTTCTCCTCTTCCCTCCATGTCCATGCTCTCACCAACAACCATGACCATGACCATGCAGCAGACACTGATTCAATGACATTTTTATAGTCTTCCTTATTTGCACTGGAATAATTCAGTTGTCTTTCATTATACTAGAAAATTTTGCAGCTCTCATTTCCTGTAGTTTCACAGCTCTCCATGAAATAATGGCAATTGAGTCTTAAAAACCTGATTGCAGCTTGTTTATGTGTTTAATCCTGCATAGAGTGCCAGTAACCCAAAGACTAGGAAGTTACCCAATCAAGTGCATGCAGTGAGTTGGAACCAGCCTAGAACCCATTTTCCACCATCTTACAAATACTCATAGATTATTTGAATGGTCAGGTTTAACTTCATTCTGTTCTATTTCCTTTCCAGCATGCAGTATGCTGATCTTGCTATATAGGTGATCACAGGTTTCCCCATCCTACATGGTCCCTGAGTATTGTTACCAGGGGCCTCTTAAAGTCACTGCCCTAATACTCTGGTTTCTCTGCAGATCATACACATCTTGCACCTTTTAAAGTCACTGTCTTGCTCCAAAGAAAATGTATATGAGGAAGAAGAAAGGCAAGTCCAGTGTTAAAAAGTATATGCTTCGTGCATCTGTGGAGATGGTCGAGTAGTTGAAGACTTTGCCTTGAAAACAAAAGGATCTGAGGTCAGATCCCCAGATTCCATGTAAAAGTGCTAGACAGATATGGCGGCATCCTGAAATTCTGGTGCTGGAGGGTGGAGGGCAGAGCCTGAAAAACCCTGCAGCAAAGCAATAAGGAGGTGGAAGAATCCAGAATTCCCAACTTGGGCCACCACAGGTGCACACAAACTCAAATGCCCTCTTGTATACATGCCCACACATATGTGCATAC
This sequence comes from Typhlomys cinereus, assembly GCA_023101885.1. Classification (NCBI taxonomy): domain Eukaryota; kingdom Metazoa; phylum Chordata; class Mammalia; order Rodentia; family Platacanthomyidae; genus Typhlomys; species Typhlomys cinereus. The sequence continues at coordinate 404,694 of JALPQD010000811.1, read as the reverse complement.
AAACAAAAATGCTTGATTCCATGGTTCCTGCTCATTGTCATTCTGCCCAAGGAAACACACACCCCAATGTCTGGCTGCTGCTTCTGCTTTGCTGGTAAGACAGAAAAGAGATATCAAGTAAAGGCCTACTATATAAAAGGCATTATAGAGATCTCTGAATGAATGCCACACATATTGATGCACGTGCTTTATTGTAATGACACAGGCTGCAGGAGAGTCAAAAAGTGATCAAGTAAAGTGGCATGTTTGCCTTTTGCATCCTTGACTAGATAGTGAACAGATGGCAGGATAGCTAAGTTTAGGATCTTAGAAGATAAGTGAGGAAGGGTCCAGAGAGGACAGAGTCCAAACTTAGATCCTTGCTTGAAAAGAACCTGGGTACAGCAAAGTGCCAGCAGCTTTACGATCCCCCAGAGAAGGGGCACTCACACTCACATATTTGGTTTCTGTATGGCCCCAGGTGATAGTGTGCTCTCTGAAAGCATGTCCTCTTCTCTGGCAGAGCCACTGACCCCTGGGCCAAGATGCTTGTCAATTTCCACCATTTGCTTAAAGATAACCCTTGTAAATGTTTCCTCTGTAAGACCTGCAACATACAATTCATTTGGACACACTTGCATTTGTCACCTTTCCAACTGCCAACTATTATTAAAGGCATTAGAATAGACCTAAAGTAACTATTTCACCATTAACATAGAGATGACTTTTAAGTTGTCCTGGAATAAAAGAAAGCATGAGACTATTCAAATATAAGAGGTCAAGAACCTAAGTGAGTAACTGTTCCATTTTTAAAGCATTTAACAGTTTGTATGAGAGGCAATGAAATGAATTTAAAAATGAATATGGGGGTAATATTTGTCTTCCATTTCTAAGCCAAAGTGAACTATAGAATGGAAATGGCATATTAACATGATGCATTTTTATATTGGCATTTAAAAAATGCTTTTTGATTCATCATCAGAGATTCCTCAGGTTAATTCTCATTTCAGAGTCTATCAAGAAAATAAAACTGACAACCGATTCATCAACATTCTTACTAACATGCATGATGCTATATGGCAAATTTCACATTGTGTAATTGTATTTCATCTTCTGTATTCTTGACAACGACTCGATGAGGGAATTATTAGTGATATTTCACAGGTGGGACACTGAAGTGCAGATAAGTGGAGTCAGGACTTAACACTTTATTTTCTATCATCTGTCCAATTCTCAAGCAATACCAGGTCTGTGTGGACCACGTTAAAGAACCACTGGGCCAGAACTCTTTCTCCTTCTATAGGAGAGGAGGAACAAGTCTTCCACATTATTTAAAATGTGCTATATCTCTTACATATCATCTGACATTTGGGTCTAATAGTGAGACCATCCAACATTTCCATCCAAAGAGATGCATAGAGGCTGCAAATAATTACTTATGAAAACATATCTAGTTCTCTCTGTTGCAGCCACTCTTCTATTCTTTGAGATAATACTTTGACACAACTACCTTAAGGGAGAAAGGGTTAATTGTTTGGCTTATGGATCCAGAAGGGTTATGGCAGAAATCACATAGCAGAAGTTATGGCAGTCAGAGGCCAAAAGAGCCAGGATGTCAGTTCTTATCACTACAGCCATCAGGAAGCAGAGAAAGCAGGAGCAGCCAGGAGGAAGCAGGGGCAGGAGGTATCCTGTGATAAGCTTTCCTCTAGCAAGGTTTTACTTCTTATAGGTGCCACAACCATCTCAAACATCAACACCAGCTAAAGATTCATACACACAAGTTTATGGGGGCAACAATTCACATCCAAATCATGATACACTCCCAATGGGAGGTTAACATAACCTATTCAGGCTGTCTGAGTACATAACTTATGTTCTTTTCTGGATTGACTTTACACAGCACTTTGAATCTGTTCATATTATGTGTAGATAAAGCATGAAGAAAAATTAAAAAAATAAAGGGGCTACTGCATCATTTCTTGCTTTCTATATTTTTAAGTTTCCAGGGATCTTTTCTCCTTCCAAGTCCACAATGAACAGCACAGATTTACATCTTTTTTGCACTGAGAGCTAGGGCCAAAGGAATTCCAGAAATAAATACAAGCAGGGAAGATACATGAAACTACATTAAAGCAAGCCAAAGTTTTGCCTGTGAATCTAGGCCATCAGCCTGACCTTTACCATTGGTCTCTGAGTTGATATTTTTTCTAAGTGTCCAATTATACAAAGTCTTTCCTGTCTATTTACAAAATCAACATAAATATTCCCTCAACCTACACACAGCTAAAAAACATCATTATGGGAAGTAAAGGGGTGCTGTAGTGTGTGAATCTCTGACAGCAAACTGGGTGAGACCCAAATGGAATAGAGTTTCAGGAATGAATCATTGTGTTTGGGAAACATCCAGGGTCCCAATACCCTTAACAGAAACAGACTTCATTGAGACACATTTGCTTTGTTGATGAGTTCAGCCATTATGACTTGGGTGACACAGACAAGACAACATGTTGTTTTGGCATGAATGTAGATCTTGGATTCTCTTCTCTCCCTGTGGGTAGGAAACATTTCTGACAGAAATGGGAAACATCTGGGGAAAAATATGACCCAGCAGAGAGCATCAAATACCCAGCACCAGATGAGTTCTGGAGATACATTTCCTGAGGAAGAACAATACATGCTTAATGCAATTAGATCACAATATTGTAAGCCAACCAGAAAGCAAAGAAAACGGTAACTTCCTAAGTTCTAAGTGGCTTTCTATGCACTCCTTTAACTTTCCACCAAAATTTTAGGAGTGTGACATTGGAGTCTATGAATTTAGATAGCTCATTGGTCATGGTACACTAACCACGCACCAGTATCAAGTATGTTTTCAGATCCCTCAAACATGAGAAGAATTCAGGTATAGTATCACATGACACTACATACTGCAGCTTTGGACACAGCTCTGAATTTCTATTATGGAGTTATGCATAACTTTCAGACTTCATTAATTTGGATAGGATTATGGTTTAGCTTTGACTTTTTATTAGGGTGGTGTATGACAAAAAAATGCTTTCAATTTGTAAAACTGAATACCTATGTGGGACCTGTCTGAGCCACAGACAGTCACATTCATGGAGTTAATTGCCATTTAAAAATAATTCACTGTCTCCAGATTGATTCTTTTGGGTTTATTTTTTGGCTTTACACAACATTACTGTGTCTCATTCTAATTATTCAATGCTAAGTTCCTACTTCTGAAGCAAGAGAATGGAATCAGAGGAAATGGTGTTTGATTTGTTACCATGGAAACATCTCACTGTAGATGGACTCTAATCCCATGACAACTCTCTCTCTTAAGAACCATTTTTTATGACATAATAAAAATCTGATCAAGGTCAGATTTAATAACTATCTCAATTCCCTGACTTCCTCCTGCATCTAGTGTCAGAGAATCATTTTTGACAAAGTGAAGCTTAAATGAACTTTTGCTTGCTTTCTGTGTAAAATCATTGTTTATGCCTCTTAAACCCATAAACCAGGCTCTGTATCATATTAATTTGCAGACATACCTTTTGTTATTGCATAATTTTTGCATTAAAACAAAGTTACTTACAATTGTTTGCACTGTGCTGGCAGATGTTAACATTTGGTAGTGTATTGTTCTTGCTAATACATACATTAGGGTATCAATAAAGCTTATCATTTGCCAACAAATGGTGTTTACAGTATTAATAAATGTCATGACCATTTATCTTTCAGTTTGCACTGTACTAATTTTCTGAACTGATTATCATGCAAGCATGCAGTTCAGTGAGACAGGAACTGTGCAATTCCACCCTGAAATGAAATGCTTCACAGTAGAGAAAGGCAAATGAGCAATTGCCTAGTTTGTGAGGTTAAGCGAGTCCCTGGCTCTCTCTGGACCCTGGGGGCTCTTCTGTTCAATAAATCAACATGGTCTCTAAGGGGCCCCTGTTGTGTCTTGTAGGCTTGAATCTACATCATCACAGGTATAGAGGAGACATAGGCATTAGACCTCTTGCTTGAGCCCTCCTTTTGAGGATTCTGTGGCCTGGAACTACTCCTGCTACTTGCTTAGCACCCTGAAATAATAAAAAAACTTTTTAATTTGTTTCATTGTAGCTTGATTCATCTCATGAAAAAAGGTGGTCAAGGATTTTGAACTCCATTAACAGGTAAAGAACTTCCATTTCAGAGAGGCTAAAGCACATGGGAAACATCACAGCTTATATTTAATAAACAGGGTCTCATAGTCACACTTTTCCACATGGTTCAAGTAATCATATTTATGAAACATTGCCTATGTATACATATGTGCTGAAATCCTTTCATAGTGATCATTTCAAATCCCAGTGACACCCTCTGCCACTTAATGAATCTCAAGGAAAAATCAAAACTGTCCATTTCAACTTCTTTATCTACAAGAAGTAAAAGGGGAAGACACTACTGTAATGGGCCATAGGATAAATTAAGGAGATTATACAGGGGGCAGCAAAATGTAAGAGCCTGGGATTTGGAGGGTGCTACTAGACAAGATCCTCTGCTCATGACAGGGATGTCGCACCCAAGAACTTACTACAATGATGTCCACTTCCACAAAGTCTGAATTATGTCTATCAACATTTTACCATGGAAGGGGAAAATATCAAGAGACACTCCATGTCCCTGAGAGACTATTGAGAGTTAATGCCAGACAGGAGAAAGGGAGCTTCTTTACTCAATAATATAACCATTGATAGGTCTTGCCCCAGTAAGAACTCAGGCACTTGCCAGTACAAGCATCCTGGAGGAAACCCAGTGGGCCACACATGCAAAAGGACATGAAAATAGGAGGGAGACTAGCTGGAAAGGAGGAAGTACGAAGTGGGACAGAAGGTGGAGTAAGAGTAGGTAGGGAGGATGAAAACACATAAATACAAAGATTTATGTATGGAAGAGTCAAAGAATAAAAGCTGTTTTTAAAAATGAGATTATGCATGCAAAGTGTTCACCAACAACCTAATATATAGTACATATTCATAATGGCACATTATCATCTCCATTGGTAATTCCAGGTGAAGCTTGGTGTACTGACAGGAGGAAGAATCCTTTGAGCTCCATAGCCTCGGGGCCCACCTTCACCCCAACAGATCTTGCATGTTTCTCTTCAGCCTCGGGCTTTGGTATACTCCTTTTTCCCAGTGACTACAAATCTTGTGGAAAAATCCCACATTTGAAGTGACCCAGATGCCTGTATGCATAAACATTTCCAGTCATTCTACGAGCATGGTTCTGATCTTTTGCACATAAAAGGTCTATGGCTTGTGTGGCAAATATAGCAGATGCAAATATTTTCTTGCTTACTTTACTGCTTCACTTCCCTTGGTCATCAAAATGTGTTTGGTAGAAATCTTTCAATGTGACTTTCTCAAGAGTGAAAGCCCCCATGGGGTCAACCTTGTGGATGGGGCCAGATCACACTTATTTTGGAATTCTTAACCATGTCTGAATGCTCTTGCCTGGTACCAGGCTTGGAGTTGTGCAGAGGGAAAAAGAACACTTTATTGCTATGGGACATAAATTCAAATCCTGCCTCCCATCAAGAAAAGCCTTGGTCTTGAAGGCCATTAGCTGCGTCTTCCCCTTATATTGGTTTAGGGATAGCCAAGTACCAAGACACACAAGGCAACTTAGTCCCAGCTATGCAATTCCTATGAATTACTCATACAACTCTCTTCTTCCTGGTTCTCATTCAACCCCATTCTAATACACAGATATATACAAACTTGCTTTAAAAAGAAGAGAAAGAGGGCTGGAAGGATACTTCAGTCTTTGCCTCTCAAGCAAAAGGAAATGAATTTAGATCCCATATCCTATGTAAAAATGTCAGGCAGAAATGACAGTGGGCTGCATGTCCAACTGTGGAAGGCAGCGCCTAGAAAACCTCAGATCACAGCAATAATCAGATAGAGCAATCCAGAATGATTCCCAAAGTTACCCTTGGACCTTGCACCTACATAGGTATACACAGTGCTCTCTTCTACACACACACACACACAAACACACATACACACACACACACAGAATGGATGTCACAAGACTTCCAATCATCCGTCTGGTGACACCACTATGAATGTTGAGCATCTGTCCTACCTTCCCTGCTGGTTATCAATCTGATTGAGAGAAGTAGGGTTTGCTATTATAAGGATTACAGACTCAAGGGAGGGTAAACATTGAATCACCCTTGGCCACTACTCTTATAAAACTTAAGCTTTTTCATTTAAAAAGAAACAATGTTATAAAAAAAAGAATCAATGTCTTTTTTGTGACTCAATGAGTTTAATTAGAGTTGTTTCTGGGAGTACAGGCCAGGAGTTTGTGAGAGTGTGACAAGAGAGAATGGGAGTGAATATAGCCAAAAAACAATGTATGCAATATATAAAATGTCATAGTGAAATCTTTATGTATTATTGATATGTGCTAATAAAAACTTTTTTAACATTTTTTATTATTATTTCCGCTCATATAAACTTAGTAGGGCCCCGCTAGCTGCCCAAGGTGAGAGAGAGAGAGCCCAGCCCTGCCCTACCACCCCGGGGCCCCACATGTCCCGGCGGTGAGCACCCAGGCCGACTCCGGTGCTAGACTTTGTGAGGTCAATAGTGTGAGCACCCAGGCCGACTCCGATGCTAGACTTTGTGAGGTCAATAGTGTGTTGGACATTGCGCCAGGCATGCAAAGTCCAATTATGATTGCTTCGGCCCTAACTTGTGTGGAGTATCTTGCAAATCATTGCTCCTCCCATCTTTTTGCTTTTACAATCTTACCGCCCCCTCTTCTGCAAATGTCCCTGAGCTTCAGAATGGGGAGAGATTAGTCTGGCCTAGTTCTAGGTGGTTGATATAGAGTCTCTGAATTTCTGGATTGTGGTTTGTTGCTTTTCTTTTGCAGTTTTGCTGCTCCTGCAATGCCCTTCACTCCATCCTGCTGGGCACTGTATGTCACCCCCTGGCCAGAGACAAAAAGCTATTAAACTGGAGTCTTATTATAAGAGCACATTCAAGGGTACATGTAATAAAAGAAGGAAACCTCAGTGAGGGAGGGGTCAATCACCTATTTGCAAAATGGTTACTTTTTATCTGCCAGACTATATGCCCTGCCCTTATGGTGAGATCATACCCCCTCAGTTGAAAATGATCAGGAATGAATGTCTGTGAACTTAACAAGGTGTCACATTACTTACTTGCAGTCCTTGATGGAGGCCTATTTTCTCTGCTGTAACATGGTCACTTCTCTCCTTGTTTCTGGTGTGGCCCTCCAACCCCATCCCTCCTGTTCATAATCCTTGCAATTACTGTAGGTATTACATAGATTTGTCTTTGAGTGTCTCAAGGTGGGCTGGGTGGGTTTGGTTCTAGGAGCCACCTATTAGGGAGTACATATGTCACTTTTCTGGGTTTCGGATACTTCACTTAATATAACTGTTTCTAATGACATCCATTTCCTGGCAAATTCCAGTAATTCATCATTTTTGATGGCTCAGAAGTACTCCATTGTATAGATGTACCAGAGTTTCCTTATCCGCTCATCAACTGTTGGACATTTGGGCTGATTCCATGATTTTGCTATTGTAAACAGTGCTGCTATGAACATGGTCGTGCTTGTGCTATCGAGGTGAACCTCTGCTGCATGGGGAGTTATTCCCAAAAGTGGAATTGCAGGATCATATGGCATTTCAACGTTTAATTTTTTTAAGAGCCTCCAGACGGCTCGCCAGAGTGGCTGTATGAGCCTGCATTCCCACCAGCAATGTAGGAAAGGTCCCCTTTCTCCACATCCTCTCCAGCATTTATTGTTGTTTGTATTGTGGATTTTTGCCATCCTGACTGGGGTGAGATGATATCTCAGGGAAGTTTTGATTTGCATTTCCCTGATGGCTAAAGAAGTGGAGCATTTTTTAAGATATTTGTTAGACATTTTAATTTCATCCCTGGTAAAGTTTCTTTTAAGTCCCAGGGCCCATTTTTTAATTGGGCCATTGGTTTTCTTGGTGCTTAGTTTTCTAAGTTCTTTGTGCACTCTGGACAGTAGAGTTTTATCAGATATGTGGTTAGTGAAGATTTTCTCCCATTCTGTGGGTTACTGTTGAGCTCATGTTACAATATCTTTATCTGAACAGAAGCTCTTTCATTTCACAAGATTCCAACTGTTGAGAGTTGGTAGCAGTGACTGTGCCATTGGATGTCTGTTTAGGAACTGTTGGCCTAGCCCAATCAGCTCAAGGGAGTTCCCTATCTTTTCAACTATGGTTTTTATAGTCTCTGGCCTGATATCAAGGTCCTTGATCCATTTGGAATTAAGACTTGTACATGGTGACGAGTACGGGTCCAGCTTTAATCTTCTGCATGTGGAGATCCAGTTTTGCCAGCACCATTTGTTGAAGATGCTGTTCTTTTTCCATTGGATTCTTTGGGCCCCTTTGTCAAAGACCAAATGGCTGTAATTTTGTGGGCTTATATCTGGGTCTTCAACCCTTATCCATTGATCTGTGTGTCTATTTTGGAGCCAGTACCAGGCTGTTTTTATAACTATGGATTTGTAGTATAGACTAAGGTTTTGTATGGTAATACCTCCAGCAGTGTTTTTGTTACTCAGGATTGTCTTTGCTATCCTGGGTCTTTTGTGCTTCCATATGAATTTTGAGATTGTTTGGTCAACTTCTTTAAAGAATTGCTTTGGGATTTTAATTGGTATAGCATTGAATTTGTGTATTGCCTTTGGTAGGATGGTCATTTTTACGATGTTGATTCTGCCAATCCAGGAACATGGGAGGTCTTTCCACCTTCTGGTGTCTTCTGTAATTTCTTTCTTTAGGGTTTTAAAGTTTTCATTGTAAAGGTCTTTTACCTCCTTGGTTAGGTTTATACCAAGGTATTTCATTTTTTTAGGGGTTATAGTAAATGGGATTGTTTCTCTCAAGGCTTTTTCACTTCTTTCATTCTGGGCATATAGGAAGGCCTCTGATTTTTGCACATTTATTTTGTATCCTGCCACCCTGCTGAACTTCTCAATTAGTTCCAGGAGCTTCCGGTGGAGTTTTTGGGATCCCTCAGGTATAAGATCATGTCTTCTGCAAATAGGGATAGTTTGACTTCTTCCTTGCCGATTTGAATCCCTCTTATGTCCCTTTCTTGTCTTATGGCTTCAGCTAAGACTTCAAGTACAATATTGAATAGAAGTGGTGAGAGTGGACAGCCTGTCTAGTTCCTGATCGAAGTGGGAATGCTTCCAATTGTTCCCCATTGAGCATAATCCTTGCTGTGGGCTTGTTGTATACAGCTTTTATTATATTGATAAAGGTTCCTTCCATTCCTACTGTCTCTAGCGTTTTGATCATAAAAGGCTGTTGGATCTTGTCAAAAGCTTTTTCTGCATCTATCGAGAGTATCATGTGGTCTTGGACTTTGGACTGGTTTACATGATGAATTACATTTATTGATTTGCGTATGTTGAACCAACCTTGTGTGCCGGGGATGAAGCCTACTTGGTCCCCGTGAATGATCTTTTTGATATGTTTTTGGATCTGATTTGCTAAGACTTTGTTGAGAATCTTTGTGTCTGTGTTCATCAGAGAGATCAGCCTATAGTTTTCTTTTTTAAGTGAATCTTTATTAGGTTTTGGGATTAAAACAATATTAGCTTCATATATGGAATTTGGTAGTGTTCCTTCCTTTGCTATTTGATGGAACAGTTTAAAGAGTATTGGTGTTATTAACTCCTTAAATATCTGGTAGAACTCTGTGCTGAATCCATCTGGTCCAGGACATTTTTTGGTGGGAAGATTGGAGATTACTTCTTCAATTTCCTTATATGTTATAGGACTATTTAAATAATTCACAACTTCCTGATTCAATTTAGGTAAGTTGTATTTACTCAGGAATTGATCCATCTTCTTTGTGTTGTCAAACTTCACAGACTATAAGTTTTTGAAATATGATGTTATAAGCTAATAAAATCTTTTAAGGAACAGTTAATCAAGAAACATGTTCGATGTTGAGTAAATATTGTAAAGACTTTCAGTTTGACTTTGTTCTCAGAATATAGGCAAGATGGCAAAAAGATTGTGCACTTAAGTGGTCATAAAGATACCATCCACACTTGTTAGACTTTACAGAACTGAAAGTAGTGTGATATAAAGCTCAGATAAGAAGAGTATGAAACGGAAATCAAGGGAACTGATCAGAGGTACATTTCTCACTAGACTCTTAGTCAGTCTATCTTTGTGGATATGTGGTCTGACTTGAGGCTAAGAGTGTGGCTTTATGGCAAATCATAAAACATGTCTAAAGTAGCACCACTTCTACCTGGTAGATTATCTGCAAAAATGCTTCCCCACAGCCTTTCTTCTTTCTAGATAGTATGTTACTTTTCTAGCCAAGTATTTGCTCTTTAAGATATTCTGAAGAAAAGCTCTGTGACTTACTTTAGCCAGCAAGTATGTCACTAAAAACATACCATGTGGCTTCTAGATCTAGGTCTTAAGAAGTCATGGAAGTTCTGGTTTCACTATTACCCTTAGCATTATGTAAGGAAGCTTGGTCCACATTATGGAATAACAAGAGGACAGGTGTAGAGAGAGACATGGAGACAGAATCATTTATCTCAGCATCCTATGCAAGCCCAGCGCCACAAAAATTACGATTTTGATCGCGAGTTTTGAAAATTTAAGTAACTATTTTAAGTTTTATCATATACACACAATTAGTGAAGAAGGATAAACAATGTCTTATTACCACTGTGATATTGCAAATTGCAAGAAAATGCAAGAAGAAAATGAAGGTTTATATCGAATCAGGACGTACAACTCTTGAGAATTCACCTTTCCACTTTGGTTTTTAGTTTGCTTCTGAGTTCATGAAGAAACAGGTTATGCTCTGAGGAGTCTTCCAGCCCCAAGTCTATTCTGAATACAAAATCTCTTGATGAACAACCTAACAGCTGTGAGGGTATGATATGGATGGAGCTCCTGGAAACAGTCTGAAAATACTCAGCCTACAACAAAACTCTTAATAAGGATATACTACTCCACTGCCAGACACTGAGCCAGAGGTACGCATCATGGATATAGCAATGAATATTCACAGGTCTTCTTGTATGATAGCCATGACATGAGCTATGATCAAAGCAGGGAATGGACTAAAAGAAGAGAGAGACCGATCATGCAACTTCTCCCTCTTATAGTGCATGTATGACCTTAAACAACGTATGTCAACATTCCTGGTCTCAGGCCCCTTAACTATATAATGGACAAGAAACCCAGAGTTTGGCCTGTTTCATGGAACTTTGGAAAGATTCAAGGATACAGGATTCCACCTTTCACGATATATTCTACTCAGGTGAGCTAATATCCTTATTGTTCAAGCAAGGACTGAGTCATCTGACTAGGTCTCCCAAAGAATGTGAAATACTGCTGGGAGGTTGGAGAAGGTTTCACTAAGCGGAAGTAATTAAAGAGCTGCCCTAGGTCACAAGGATTTCTTATAACAAAGAGAGGCAGACCTATTCCTTGATTACCAGTCCCTCTGTGGCTGCCTCTGCAACCAAGATAATGATGCCACTTTCCTCTCTTTTTATCCCAAATATCATTGCAGAGTCAAGAGCAGATTATCAGACATCCAGTGTTAAAGGAAACGAACAATCAAACAGGGAGACTAGATATTGAGCTACTGCTATTTATGGTTTGGTGACCAAAACAATTGTTTTTGTCTCTCACTTCTGTTTTGCTATATCCCAGTCTCACTATTTTGTAAGAAAACATGTCAAATAATTTGTGGCAGGAGCCAAGAACTGAAAGGAAAATTGCCACTGGCAAATTAGAACCACTGCTGTCAGAAAACACACACACAGATTGGTTTTGAAAAATATTGGGGAATGTCTTACAACATCCCAGTGAGCACTGAGAAATGTCCCAGTGAGACGCCGTTGTAACAGATAGAAAGAACAGGAGCAAGGAGCCGCCCTTTCATTCCATGCAAAGTCTCCAAATTAAAAATCCCATTACCTTTAATGATCAGAACTGTACTTTGTCTTCCTAACTGGCAAATTCACTTGTTCTCTTTAGGGAAAGTATATTGGACCAGGAATCATTCCTTAGAATCCCTGGTTTGCCTCTCATGTGCTGAGTGATTTTGAGCAGAACCTTTGACCTCTCTGATTCTGTTTTTTTGGTTTTTTGTTTGTTTGTTTGTTTGTTTTTAGTCCATGGCATGGGCTGGAGCTCTACATACTACCCTACAAGCTTATACAACAGAAGGTGATGTCATTTGAAGACTGCAAATTTCTAGTAGAATCGAAGTGGTTTTATTATTAAATCAAGCCCTGGAATTTACACATTCACTGCTGGCTCTCAAGGTTGGAAATAGAGCTCAAAGGTCAAGTGCAATTCATTAAAACCTAATTAGAAGACAAATTGTCTTTCATTTGAACATGGATACAGAATCCACCAGCTTAAGGAATCGAGGATGGCTTATTTCAAAGTCTTTGTTTTAATTCAAAGCTTCCTGGATTTTTCAAGTAGCTGCTCTGTGCAGACTCTGAGGGGGACAAGGAGAAGCAGAGGGCATTGTGCCCACCTTCCCAGAGCTCACAATCCAATGTGAATGAGAAGAAATGGCCACAAATAAACAAGAGATAGAGCATGCTTGGGGGCTGATATTGACACAGAATTAGTGCCACCCCAACACTCTAATTTTGGAGAAGGCAAGATAACTCTTAAAGAAGGGCCTGAAGGATGTGGGTTGGCTAAGGCAGACAGCAGACAGAAGCCAAGTAACAGAGATGAGAGAATGTGTGACTAGTCCAGAAGCCCCTAGAGTCTGATCTGATTATAGAAGATGCTCCCTTTAGACTACCTGATGAAATGGGGCCTTTTTTTCTTTACCCACTTTCATTTGTATATGCATGTATGTAGGTTCACTTGTGTGTGTGTGTGTGTGTGTGTGTGTGTGCGTGTGTGTGTGTAGGCTCAAGGTGATTAGAGGATTATTCCTGATTAATCTTCTACCTTATTCTTTTGAGGAATATCTCTAATCATAAACCTAAAATTTTCCCATAGAACTGGTCTAGCTAGCCAGCTATTACTCTGGGGATCCCCACTATGAATTGAATATCTGAGTTAATAACTCATGACCTAGCATAAAGCCTAATATATACTACATGTTCAATAAATGTTTACAGAAGGAATTGTTGCCCTGATATGGGAGAGTAGTCAGGTCCAAGAATTTCCTGGTAAAGAAAGAAAGGAATGAGAAATCAGATGGTTTTCAGGAGTCTTCAAAAGCACAGCTTGGCGGTGACACACTCCTCTCACATGTAGGATTGTCTCTTTGGAATAAAAGTTCAACTTGTAAGAGTTCTTCTAGTTCAGTTTGGTGCAGAGATAGAAGCATATCTATGAGAGGAAAGCTTCAGAAAGGCAAGGTCAGACAGCAGAAAAGAAGATAACATCTTATAAAGAAGACAAAGTCTCCCAAATCAAGAGGCCTTGGGTACATTTAGTACATGTATCCTTCCAGAAAGCTTTACTTATATTCAAGTTTTTTAAATAATTGCCTGGTACTAATCAAGGAAAGACAGAAGATAAATGTAAGGGTGAAAAAGGTATAGGTGCTTTAATTTTAAGATGAGGAACTATGACATTGAAACTATATACATGTGTATATATGTATATGTATGAATAACTTGGAAAATAGATGTGAGGCAGATATGAGATGGCTCAGGGAGTGGGTAAAGCAATTATGACAAGTGTGAGACCTAGAGTCTGGATCCCCAGATCCCCAGATTTCACATAAACACCAGAGGTGTCAGTATAGAAATAATAATACTGGGTTACCTGCAGAGACATGAAAACACCCAGAAGGTTATGGAGCAGCCAGCCTGGCTTGTACAGCAGTGGTGAATATGCCTGAATATACACAGACTCAAATAAGGCAAAAGGGAGACAAGAAACAACACTTACAGGCTATCTTCTACTTCCATATGTGTGTGCTGTTGTATGCATGTGTTCACTCTCTCTCTCTCTCTCTCTCTTTCTCTTTCTCTCTCTCTCTCTCTACCACACACACACACACACACAGAGAGAGAGAGAGAGAGAGAGAGAAGAGAGGAGAGAGAGAGGAGAGAGAGAGAGAGAGAGCCGTAATAACAATGGTGGAAGCTGAGAGCTGCTTAAAAGTACAGATGCTGCTGGACACAAAAAATTGGCAAGCTATTGATCCCTTGAGGGAATTACAAGTCCATCAAGAAGCAACCCCCAGGAGGTTTCTCTGAAAATGAGGGAAACAAGCCAGTCTTTTTCTGGCAGATCAGTCCTGCTGATTCAAGTGACATTTAGCAGTGGACATTTTAGAGTCTGAGACTACACTTAGCAGAAGAAAATTACACTGACAAAATCTACTCCCATAATTGTGGCAATACACCACGTGAGGCCTCTTGTTTTCCTCTCTACATCTACAACGTTGTACACACCATATTCATCTACTTCATCAGACCTCATGCCAGGCCCTACAGCTCAAGAAAAGAATCAAGTATGATGCCTATTTCAACAAATATCCCCATGAGACATTCACATGACAAAAGCAGAGAAAAATCCCCAAGTAAAATCTACATGGAATTCCCAAGGGGTCAGTTCTTAGAACAGGAGGTAGTTTCCAGATGAAATGGCTGTTTGGCAGCTGGACCACCATCCTGAAAAGGTAAGAATGCTCAGTACACAGCAATCATGGGAGGCAAGATTCTGACTGCTGCAATATTCTGCACTAGGGCTGTCTCCTTCTCACTACAGTGGAAAGGGAGGAGACAGCTTACAGTCAGACCATGAGGGCTATCTTTACTGAAGTAAGGGAGTCAAAATTGATTCTGTAACCAAGATGCTCATGTCTGCACAAGAGAGTCACTTGTAAACATGTAGAAAATGAATGACACATGAGCTCCATTGAAGACAACAGACCAAGCATGTGGGCTTGATTCAAACATGCAATAGTGGATGAAGACCAAAGATACTGAAGGAACCTTGCAAAGACATTTGATAGTGGATACAGGTCTGTCTGACACCCATTGATAATAATGGAATTTAGAGTTTTAAAAGGCCTTTTAGCCACAGGTACTTTCCATTAAAATCTTCAGATGTGCTGGTTGCTGTTAAATTTAAATTTTTAACTTGCCTTTTCCACAGAGCTCAGTGTGTTGCATGTAGTCATCATGCTGACACAACAGAGATACTCTATTGCAATTCATCCCAACCATGGGCAACCTTTTTCCCAAATTTACAAGCCTTTTATTTTCTATTTTTTTCCATTTGGGTTTCACAGGACATAGTGTTATCCCTCTGACCTCCATGTATTACTAACTTCCCCTTTCATGAAATTGACTATACCAGTTACTCTTCTCTGTTGCTGTGAAACACCACTCAGACTCAAGAAACTTAAAGAAGAAAATGAGAATTATTTGGCTTCTGGTTCCAGAGGGGTGGTACAGTCCATTATGGCAGAAAACCATGACAGGCTGGCAGAAGCTAGAGGTGGCTTAAGTCACTGCAGACATCATGGAAGCTGCGAGAGCTAGCTGCTAACTGCAAGAGCAAACTGCTATAAACAGAAGCAGGGCAGGGACTAACTAACTTCAAGGCCCACACCCTATGACATCCCTTCCTTCAGCAAGGTTCCACATTCCAAAGGTGCCATGACCTACCTAAACACTGACAACAGCTAAGGATACAAACACATGAGCTTGTAGGGGACAACTCACACACAAACCATGACACTGGCCTTGTTCACTCCCAGGAATTAGGAGGTAGAGAAGTAAAAAAAAAAATCAGGGAATGTCCAAAATTACTTCAGGAGAAAAAAACTTAGGAGTCCCATGTAAACTGTCAATGGTTTAGGACACGTAGTTTGTTGCTGCAGTCTAGAACAGGAGAAGAGAAGAAGTTGATCCTTCCTGTTACTCTCACCAGAAAGTTTTCAAGTAGGTTCACAACTATTTTTAAAAATACGAAAAGATGATCTGTTTACTCAGATTATGAGATATGCAAAAGGCTGTAGATATGACTCAGTAATGGATATGCAAAGGTTCTGAGTTCGAGCTCAAGCACTGAAGATTAAAAGGGGCGTGTTAGCCAGGTATGGTAGTTCTTACCTGCAATCTCAGCCTTAGGAGGCTGGGGCAACAGTATTGCTGAGAGTCTGAGGTCAGTCTGGGCTACACAGGAAATGTGAGGCCATGCTAGGTTACAAAAAGAGATCCTATCTCAAACCTAGCAGGAGGCGGAAAAGAAGGAGGAGGAACAGGAGAAGGAGGAAAATGAGGAGGAAGAGGATAGGACAGAAGAAGGAAGTGAGGGAGGAAGAGAGGGAAGGATGAAGGGGTAGGAGAGGGAGGAGAAAGAGAAGAGGAGAGAGAGAAGGAAGAGGAAAATGCATATTAAAACAAGGGAGACTTCAACAGTTTAAGGGAGAAAGTGGTATTTTTTCCATGCCAGACTTTTAGTTCCTCGGGGAAAATGGCCTGCTCCTTTCATCAACTATAGATGAAAACACTAGATGCTACTTAGAACAAATGTAACAAGAAGATTTGCAATGATGAAAAAAGACAAAGGTATCCCTGAGCCTTAGGATAGTGAGCAAGTGACTTTTGTGGCTTCCTTCCTCCATCCCCAACACAATGCTGATCTGAAAGTAAAAAAGCTGGCAATATAGCAAGATCTTCAGGTAAAAAGACCCCTTGAGAATCTTTGTTTTCTTTTTTATATATACATTTTTATTATTATTTCAGCTCATACAAACTTAATAGGTACACCAGTTCCCTCCCTCCCTCCTCCTTCCCCCGAACCCCCTGCTCCCCCTCCCCTCACCCCTCCCTCCCCATCCCCCAGTGTCTCCCCTCCCCAATTCCCAAAGAGTCCTTTCTTGTGCATGCCTGACTCTCCGCTGGGCCCTCCTCTCCGGTGATGTACAAGGACCCAGTGGCATTTCCCTGAACCCTTTCCCGTGTTCCCCTTAAGCATAAGAACAGTACTGTGGCTGCCAATCCCTTGCCTCCAAGGATCTTGGTGCCTTTAGCAGATGCTAGACTTTGTGAAGTCAATAGTGTGTTGGACATTGCGCAGGGCATGCAAAGTCCAATTATGATTGCTTTGGCCCTAACTTGTGTGGAGTATCTTGCAAATCATTGCTCCTCCCATCCTTTTGCTCTTACAATCTTACCGCCCCCTCTTCCGCAAACGTCCCCGAGCTTCAGGATGGGGAGAGATTAGTCTGGCCTAGTTCTAGGTGGTTGACATAGAGTCTCTGAAGTTCTGGATTGTGGTTTGTTGATTTTCTTTTGCAGTTTTGCTGCTCCTGCAATGCCCTTCACTCCATCCTGCTGGGCACTGTATGTCACTCCCTGGCCAGAGACAAAAAGCTGTTAATGTTTTCTTTCTTTAGACAAAGAACTTGGGAAAAGGCAGAAAAACTAAGAAGAAAATAGTCTTTCTACTCCAGCCAAACAGAGGAAAAACTGTGGCCCCTATGCACTTCAGCTAGCAAAGACCCAGCAGGGAACACAGACTACCACACATGCCAAAATGAAGGTGGGCATCCAACCACACCACCATAACAGTAGCCAACAAGATGCTGCCACAAAAGGCCAGCAGCAAGGACATGGGCAAAACATAGGAAAGAAAATAATGCCTTTTCAGCCTTCCCAGTAGTACCAAAGATCCTGACTCCTGCTGCTGCATCAGTGTAGGATTTAGGCATGCTGAGAAGGTCTTTGAATGTCATCCCCCACTGCTAGAATTGTCCTGAAGGAATACATCCTACTCATCCCCCACAGAGGTAAGTTTGCTAACTTCCCCCATGAAAGAATGTGGAGATGAGTTCTCTACTTCAGATTAGTTAAATTCCTCAAAAGAAAGAGCTCCACCATAAGGTTGACTGGGCTGAGCCCATCATATGAACAAACCAATGAGATGTAGCAACCCAAAGCCCCAATCAAGTTTGCAGAAATGGGAGCCAGTCAATAAGAAAAAGCCACTTTTCCCAGGCCTACCATACTATATGATTATCTTGATACTGCCAGCCATCTTCGGCTCTCTTGCCCCTCATGGACTCCACGTCTGTAAGTTTCTTTCAGTTCCCTTGCCACTTACAGACTCCATGTCTGTGAATTACGTTTTTTTCTCTCCTCTAATAAAATCTGCCTTAATCCATTACATTCTGATCTCAGTCTTCAACTCCCAAACACAAGAACCTAGATATAAAAATCCCCTAACAAGATCATTGGGAAAGAGTAATGAAAGGTCCTGAGCTGTATCAATGGTTGCTTCTTGTAGAATCTATGGGCAGCAGGGAGATAAAAATCCTTGCTTGCCAAGAGGCAGTTTTAGTATTCACAGATATCTGAGTAGTAAGGAAATTATTACAACTATATAGAATAGTGTCCACAAAGTGTAAATTCTAAGTTTGCTCAATGGTGAACATGGTCACAACCATCTTCTATATAACTATCAATACCAGACATTACTTATGATATGGTTAATCATGTATCCAGTCTTCTGAAATAAATAGAATAATATCTACAGCAGAAAATGAAGCAAATGAGAAACTAAGTGTATATTTCAATAAATATGACAAGTAAATATCTTCCATATGCAAACACTCTTGAAATAAAAACTTAACATAAAAGAGACAAAAGATATAGGTAAGCAATTATGGAATATTCATCACACAGATTTGATACACATCAAAGTGTCATACATACACAAGTGTCAAACAAATGTAAAAGAAAATAAGCAAAATTCTGAGTTAGCAAATTTTTAAACATGAATATATGTGAAAATGGCTCAGAGGTAGGAATGAGTATTAATATACTTACATTAACTGATCCACAAGTGACAGTTTTCTGAGACAATTTGACAAATCATATAAAATATTTATTAAAGTTTACATTCTTTATTCAATACTTATATTTATATCAAATACCTATAGGGATATCAGAAAAACTATATCCATTTATGAACAAGACCACTCAACAATATTATACTAAAAGCTAACTAAATTTTGTCCCATTTATGTAGTAGAATAAGACTATCACAAATTAAAAGATCCATGGACTACAAGAAAAGTTCAAAGCCAAGAAAGGAGGATGGAAGGAAAGAAGAGGGGAGGAATGGGAAGGGGAGGGAAGAAAACGGATGAAGGACTCAGGTAGGTAGAACTATTGATGTTTTCTAAACCTTTTTTTCTGTATTTTCCAAATATTTTTGGTAGCTTTATAATCAGAAAACACATGTATTTACTAAACATCCACAATAAATTCTTCTAAATGAGTTCATTCATTATTTCTTGACTTAGGTGAATTCTGTCAAAGCTCATTATAAAGGGGGAGCAGTTTAAATCTGGCATCTCTAAAGGAACTTAAGTAAAGTCAGGAATGCTATGGGAAGAATAAAAATGAAAATTCTATTTCCATTTTCCAAGTGAGAAGGCAGCCAATACTATAAATCAAAGTACAGTTCAGTGAGTTCATAACCAATTGAACAACTGACTGTCTCAAATTGTAACTAATTCAATCATATTATCTGGAGAGAGATCATGACCCATCTACTTTAACAATTCCCAACAGATTTTTTGGACACAGATATCAATGACTTATAGATGAATATATAGATCATAAGGGTAGGCGGGAAATAACCTAGATTAGAATTATGAGAACATAACAGTTTCTTGAAAAGAGGAGCTACTGGACTCAAACACGTGAAGATGAAGCTTTAAAAAGCTGCTACAGGGCTGGAAAGGAGGCTGAGGGATTAAGCCTCTGTCTTGCAAGCAGAAGGTCCTGAGTTCAGATCCCACATCCCATATAAAGACACAGGGCAGAAATGGCAGTCACCTGAACTTCTGGCCCTAGAAGGCAGAGTCTGGGAAACTCCAAAGCAAAGCAAAGAGGAGGGAGAACAATGCAGGGTGATTCCTGAAGTCACCCTTCGTTCTCCATGAGGACACACAATGCCTTCTTATACACCCAGACATCCAGACACACACACACACACAAACACACACAAAATAATAATAACAAAATTTAAAAAGCTACCACCAAGTTCTCTACTTGGTCCAAAAAGTGAATGCTTTTAGAAGTAGACCTGAATTAATGGCATAAATTAAGATGACTGGGTTTGTAAATGGGGTCAGCTGTTTCCCAAACAAAAATATAAAGCAAATACTTTTTTGTAGTTCTCCCTTTGTTAAATCTACTCTCCACATTCTGGATGACGATCAGGGTTCAAAAAGAATCATCTCATAAGTGATATGTCTCTCTAGTACTTTTGTTAGATCCATTGCACATAATTTCAAAAGCAAGATGTCCATAAAACACAAGTAGACTGGGCATGTAGGTCATTTGGTAGAGTGCTCACTTGGAATGCACAAAGCCATGGGTTCTATGCCTGGGACCACATAAATTGAATGTGGTGGTACATCCCTTGCAATCCTAGCACTTGGGAGTTGAAGGCAACAGGGTGACATAATCAACGTCATTCTTAGCTATAAAACAAGTTTTAGGCTTGCTTGAGATACAAGGTGCTACCTCAGAAAATTAAACAAAACCGGGGTTATTAGGTCAGTCATAGTTCCACCAGTTCTCAGGGTCCAGAGGAACTAAAGAGTCCTGCTTTCAGACAGGCACCCTTATCTCTTTACCCTCGAGTTTTTCTCCCACCCTGCCCTGTTAGAGATCTTCTAACACCAGCCACACAGGACAGCCTCCTCTCTTGCTCCCTTCTCTTGCTCTCTCAGCACACTCCATCTCTACACATCTGCTCCTGGTGTTTGCCTGCCTATGCGTTTTTGCCCTTCCCTTCCCTTGTCTCCATCAAGCTGATACTCCATTTTGCTGAAAGTCTACTTACCCCACAGAGGTCCAGCCTCTGTCCCCATTTAAGCAGTTAACCAGGAATATCAGGCAGCAGTGGGTCTGCCAGTGAGTCTAAATCCCTCAACTTTCTGTTCTGCACCCCAGAGTAGATCCTGCTCAGCAGACGTCCTGCAGAGAGGGCACAGATGTGGCAGTGCAGCCATAGAGATCTGAGAAAGTCATTAAGTAGCATATCCTATTCGGGCGTGTATTCTGCTCTGTTCCCTATTATCCTGGATGCTTGTACCTTTCAAGTTCTTGACAATTTATGGCACAGCAAAAAATCCCATTAGAACAGGATACAAGAAGGTTTCGAATTATGTCACTGTACTGGAATGGGGGTGTTTTGAAGGCAATTCCAAATAAAAGAGCCACTGCCCAAAACTGGCAGTTTCCATTAGAGTGGAATTTGCTTCGTAATTTCATTAACAGGAACAAGAATCGCCTCATCTTCAGATTGTTCATGGAATGATGTGATAAATATTGGTACCAAAATTGTAGCTCATGCTCCTAAAAGCTAAATATATCCCTTACAGTGTGTAATTAGAGTATATGCTCCATAGCTAGGAGTAACTAGTGAATGGGTATTTGGTTCTGTAGAAATAGAGAGAGCTGAACAAGAGACTATTATATGACGTAGCTTGTGATGTTAAGCACTGGCTATATATTTATGCTTTGTGTATACACACGATGGTCTCTCTTCTGTTATTCAAAGGAATCTTTGATAACTCACATGTGAAATTAAAGGCATCTTATTCATTCAGTTATTTATTATACTCTGTAAAATGAGTTAGGAATTTGTCCCCATGAATAATGTTAGCCATAATAGTTAATTTACTCCTATTCATTGGCAGTAATAAAAATGTACAAGGGGAGGCAGAAACATTATTATTTCTTGCTTGAAGTGCAATTTCATGTGGTGAGAAAAACATGTTAATATGCTGCAAAGTGCTACAGGAATTTAGTTCTCAAAGGAATGGCGGTATTAAATGTATTCTGACAAGAAGGAGCCTCGAAAGGGAAACATTTATCTTCATAAAGTCATTAAATTTACTGAGCAGCATCACATACTTCCTGCAATCTGCTCATTCCATTAAAGGCGAAGCTGTGGAACTGGCTCTGTCACATGAGAAGTCCCTGCATTTCTGAAGAAAAGAGGAAGAATGGGCTCTTTCTCCTAATAATGGGTTTCCCCCTCGAAACCCACAATGTCAAAACCCAGCTGCACATATGTGGCCTCTGCTACCTCATTCCAAAAGAAATAAATAGGGCTACTGACAAGTTTCTTCCTTTCCTCAGCATAAGATTCTTGTCCACGTGACTATGAGAAAACAGATTTTGTAAACCCTTATATTTCACTGTTTCAGGAGGCTCATGGCTCTGGGTGTCATTACACATCCTGTTGAGATGCTGCTCTCAAACATAAGGGGCAACATGGTGGCATGAGTTTCTCTGCAGAGCACTTTCATGTGTGTGCATTTTCCCCTCCCCCTTTTAACATTTTATAAGGGAGGGAAGGAAAGAGGGAGAGAGAGGTCAGATGACAACTTTTGAAAGTCAGTTTTCTCTTTCCACCATGTAGACTCCAAGAATAGAAATCAGGCTACCAGGTTTGCCTTCACCAATAGAACCATCTCACTGACCCACATGTGTGCATTTCTTCATTGAGGAACTGGTACTTATTGCAGGCCCTGGTGCTATAAAGATAAGTATTTACCTTCTGTGTTTCAATAGGTAGGTGTTGTTAAAATCATATGGGAATGTGAACAGATTTGAGAACCAAAGCCACAATGCCAAATTGGACTCATGGTAGTGAATAAAAACAAAATGAGTCATTTTCTAATAATAATATTTCTTATTCACCTTATACCTTTCTTCTCAATGATTTATAAATAGCTACAGTTCTGGGCATAAGAACATCTTGCCTGCTTTCTTACCATGAGAAAGAATGAAATTTCAAGTGCAGTGGAAGAAAGGATGGGGATATGCAGCATAGAATATGCTAACTTTTTAAAGGTGCTAAGGATAGTGATCTAAAACTCATGGTGAAAATTTATCTACTGAAAAAAATGTTAAAAGAAAACTAAAGTTTCTCCCAGATCTTACCATAAGCCATAGCAGTGCTATAATAAAATTAAGAGAAAAGAGTCAAGACATCAGTTTCGTGACAAAAAAAATCCAGATTATTGAAAGAAGCTGACTATAATCTTCAGGATAAAAAAGAGAATTTTGTACTATCAGCAACTAAAACATATCAAATGTTCAATATATGTTTGTTAAATAAAGGAGTGAATGGACGGAAGAATTGCTCAGTTTTGCTCTGTGAATTTGCAAGGGTCAGAGATGGCATTCCTGTTTGCCAAATGATAGTGGACTATCAAAAAGGGCTCCATCCTATTAACAGGATGTAATCTGAAATGTTTGCCCTAGTGGAAAGAGTCTGAAGTGATCAATTCCTACAATTCTGACTTTGTGCTCTGAGTGAAGGCTAATATTTGATTAGTGGCCAGCATGTACTATTTATTTGACCTGTGATTTTACTAAATACTTGGAATGGCCCAATTTATGAAAGAGGATTCTCAGAAAGGTTGAATAATTTCTTTAAGACTACACAGTAACTAGGAAAACAATACTTGCACTTTATTCATTTGACAGTTTTCCAGTATGTACCTTCAACATGTCAAGAACCCTTATCAGCTAGGCTTACTGCACTTGAACAATACATAAAATCTTAGCTTTGTAGATCAAACAGTTTAGAGTCGGAGTTCTTCATTAAACATTGAACAATGAATCACACTGTTACACTGATGATAAACATACCAATGAAGACACAGAGGCATGCAAACTAATCATAGAAGAAAATTTTTTGGCTCCCTCCCTTTTCACCCCACCCCGCTCCGCCGGCAGGGACGCGCACGCGCGGTCCAGTCGGGCCCCCACCCCGCGCCCTAGGACCCCAGGTCAGCCCACAGGGACCCGGCTCAGACTCCCACCATCCAGCCGGAGCCACGCGGGGGCCAAGGGACGAGGAGGACCTCCCCCTGCGACCGGGCCCTGCCCCAGCTGCCCTCAGGTTAAATAGCTCCACGCCGACGCACCCATCCTCCCTTTTCACCCCACCCCGCTCCGCCGGTCCGGACACGCGTGCTCGGTCGACTCGGGCCTCACCCCGTGCCCTAGATAAGTCCCCGTTCGGGCCCCGCCCACCAGGACCCCAGGTCAGCCCACCGGGACCCGGCTCCAACTCCCACCATCCAGCCGGAGCCGCACGGAGGCCGAGGGACGAGGAGGACCTCCCCCTGCGCCCGGGCCCCGCCCCAGCTGCCCTTGGGTTAATTAGCTCCACGCCGATGAGCCCATCCTCCCTTTTCACCCCACCCTGCTCCGCGGGTCGGGACGCGCGCGCAGTCCAGCCAGGCCTCACCCCGCGCCCTAGGACCCCAGGTCAGCCCACAGGGACCCGGCTCCGACTCCCACCATCCAGCCGGAGCCGCGCGGGGGCCGAGGGACGAGGAGGACCTCCCCCTGCCCCCGGGCCCGCCCCAGCTACCCTCGGGTTAAAGAGCTCCACGCCGATGCGCCCATCCTTCCTTTTTAACACACCCCGCTCCACCAGTCGGGACACTTGCGCGCAGTCCAGCCGGGCCTCACCCCGCGCCCTAGGTAAGTCCCCGTTCGGGCCCCGCCCACCAGGACCCCATGCCAAATAATTCAGTTTAGTGAAATTGAGAGATCTTAAGAGTTAAAATGACAATGCCAAAGTCAAAGTGCAAATCCATGAGAAGCAACACTCAAGTAAACAAATTTCCCACTGAAGAAATTAATCCCATAATGTTAGACTCCAACAAGAACAAACCCGCGGAAAAAGGCCAAGAAAGCCTGACCCAGGATAACGACTTTCAAAATATGATCATTACCATGTTCAATACTATGAAAGAGGAAATCAGGGAGGAATTACATAATTGAATCAATCGCTTTGAAGAGGAACAAAACAGACATCTGGAGGAGTTGAGAAAAACAGTGCAAGAAACAAAAAGTGGCATAGAGCACTTAAAACAAACTCAAGAAGAGTTTAAAACTGAGCTAAAAGACGAGTTACCTTCAACCCAGAACGCCACAGAGAGTCTTATCAACAGAACTAAAGAAGCAGAAAACAGAATTTCAGACCTTGAAGATAAAGTGGGAGTACTAACCAGCTCAATGGAAGAGGTTGTTAAAGCCAAAAAGATACTTGAGAGAAATATCCAAGAGATATGGGACACCCTGAAGAAGCCTAACATGCGTATTCATGGAATACCGGAGCAAGAATCTCAAAATACCACCCCTGAGGAAATTTTTCAAACGATCATCAAGGAAAACTTTCCTCATCTAAAAAAAGAGAGGCCCATTCATATACAAGAGGCATTCCGCACCCAAAACACATACGACCAAAATAGAAGCACGCAGCGGCAAATAATAGTTAAAACACTCCACATTCAAGGTAAAGAACTGGTGCTGAGAGCTTCAAGGGAGAACAAACAAGTCACTTTTAAAGGTAAACCTATTAAAATAACAAATGACTTCTCAGTCGAAACAGTAAAAGCAAGAAGAGCTTGGAGAGACATACTTCAAGTATTGAGTGAGCAAAAATGTCAACCCAGGCTGATTTACCCTGCAAAACTATCAGTCATGATCGAGGGAGAAAGAAAAATTTTCCAGCACAAAGACAACTTGAAGGGACACATGTCCACCAAACCAGGCCTTCAAAAAATGCTAGAACTGATACTCAAGCGTGAAGAAAAAAACAGGCATATCCAGGAGAACAGAAGGCAAATATAACACCATTAAAAGCAAAGCAATATACTTATAAAAGCTACTAAACATAATAAATGTCTGGAATTAATAATAGTTTCTCCATTATAACACTAAATGTTAATGGACTTAATTCACCGATCAAGAGACACAGATTACAAACTTGGATTAAAAATCACAATCCATCAATCTGCTGCCTGCAGGAAACCCATCTCACCACAAAAGATAGGCACGCTCTAAAAATAAAAGGCTGGTCAACAATTCTACAAGCAAATGGAAGCAGAAAACAGGAAGGGGTAGCCATTATGCTATCAGACAAAGTGGATTTCAAACCAAAGAAAATTATAAGGGACACAGATGGATACTACATTTTAGTCACAGGTACAATTCACCAGGAAGACTTCACAATACTGAACATATATGCACCCAATACGGGCCCCTCCACATTCATTAAGAAAACACTACAGCGTCTAAAGCAAGAAATCAACCCCCAAACGATAATTCTTGGGGACTTCAACACCGCCCTCTCAAAATGGGATAGATCAACAGGTCAAAAGCTTAACAGAGACACTTTGGACCTTAATCAAACCCTTAAAGAAATGGACCTTACAGATCTCTATCGAACTTTTCACCCACGCACCAAAGAATACACATTTTTCTCAGCAGCACACGGAACTTTCTCCAAAATAGATCACATATTGGGCCACAAAATGAATCTACACATATACAAGAAAGTTGAAATTCTAACCTGTGCCCTATCAGACCACCACGGCCTAAAGCTGGACATCCACAACACATCAACAAGAGAAAATACACTAACTCCTGGAAACTTAACACTATGATGCTGAATGAGAACTGGATTCAGGAAGAAATTAAAAAGGAAATTCCAGATTTCCTGAAAGTGAATGATAACGAAAATACAACCTACCAAAATCTCTAGGACACAATGAAAGCTGTTCTAAGAGGTAAGTTCATAGCTCTTAATGCCCACGTCAAAAAAATGGAAACATCAGAAATAAACAACTTAACAATGCAGCTTAAAGCTTTAGAGAAACTAGAGCAATCTGATCCCAAAAGCAGTAGAAGAGAAGAGATTAGCAAAATAAGGGGAGAAATATCTGAAATTGAGATTAAGAAACGATAGAAAAAATCAACCAATCAAAAAGTTGGTTCTTTGAAAAAATCAACAAGATTGATACACCCCTAGCTAAACTAACCAAAAGCAAGAGAGAGAAAACCCAAATTAACAAAATTAGAAATGAACATGGAGTTATCACTACTGATACCCAAGAAATCCAGAGAATTATAACATCATATTTCAAAAACTTATACTCTGTGAAGTTTGACAACACAAAAGAGATGGATGAATTTCTAAGTAAACACAACTTACCTAAATTGAATGAGGAAGTTGTGAATTATTTAAATAGTCCTATAACATATAAGGAAATTGAGGAAGTAATCTCGAATCTTCCCACCAAAAAATGTCCTGGACCAGATGGATTCAGCACAGAGTTCTACCAGACATTTAAGGAGTTAATAACACCAATACTCCTTAAACTACAAATTCCTTCTATGAAGCTAATATCTTTTTAATCCCAAAACCTAATAAAGATTCACTTAAGAAAGAAAACTATAGGCCGATCTCCCTGATGAACAGAGACGCAAAGATTCTCAACAAAGTCTTAGCAAATCGGATTCAAAAACATATTAAAAAGATCATTCATGGGGACCAAGTAGGCTTCATCCCCGGCACACAAGGTTGGTTCAACATACGCAAATCAATAAATGTAATTCATCATGTAAACCAGTCCAGAATCCAAGACCACATGATACTCTCGATAGATGCAGAAAAAGCTTTTGACAAGATCCAACAGCCTTTTATGATCAAAACGCTAGAGACAGTGGGAATGGAAGGAACCTTTATCAATATAATAAAAGCTATATACAACAAGCCCACAGCAAGGATTATGCTCAATGGGGAACAATTGGAAGCATTCCCACTTCGATCAGGAACTAGACAAGGCTGTCCACTCTCACCACTTCTATTCAATATTAAACTTGAATTCATAGCTGAAGCCATAAGACAAGAAAGGGACATAAGAGGGATTCAAATCGGCAAGGAAGAAGTCAAGCTATCCTTATTTGCAGATGACATGATCTTATACCTGAGGGATCCCAAAAACTCCACCAGGAAGCTCCTGGAACTAATTGAGAAGTTCAGCAGGGTTGCAGGATACAAAATAAATGTCAAAAATCAGAGGCCTTCCTATATGCCCAGAATGAAAGAAGTGAAAAAGCCTTGAGAGAAACCATACCATTTACTATAACCCCTAAAAAAATGAAATACCTTGGTATAAACCTAACTAAGGAGGTAAAAGACCTTTACAATGAAAACTTTAAAACCCTGAAGAAAGAAATTGAAGAAGACACCAGAATGTGGAAAGACCTCCCTTGTTCCTGGATTGGCAGAATCAACATCATAAAAATGACCATCCTACCAAAGGCAATATACAGATTCAATGCTATACCAATCAAAATCCCAAAGCAATTCTTCAAAGAAGTTGACCGAACAATCTCAAAGTTCATATGGAGGCACAAAAGACCCAGGATAGCAAAAACAATCCTGAGTAACAAAAACACAGCTGGAAGTATTACCATACCAAACCTAAGTCTATACTACAAATCCATAGGTATAAAGACAGCCTGGTACTGGCTCCAAAATAGACACACAGATCAATGGAAAAGATTGAAGACCCAGATATAAGCCCACAAAATTACAGCCATTTGATCTTTGACAAAGGGGCCCAAAGAATCCAATGGAAAAAGAACAGCATCTTCAATAAATGGTGCTGGCAAAACTGGATCTCCACATGCAGAAGATTAAAGCTGGACCCGTACTTGTCACCATGTACAAGACTTAATTCCAAATGGATCAAGGACCTTGATATCAGGCCAGAGACTTTAAAAACCATAGTTGAAAGGATAGGGAACTCCCTCGAGCTGATTGGGCTAGGCCAACACTTCCTAAACAGACATCCAATGGCACAGTCACTGCTACCAACTCTCAACAGTTGGGATCTTGTGAAATTAAAAGCTTCTGTTCAGATAAAGAGATTGTCACACGAGCTCAAAGGCAACCCACAGAATGGGAGAAAATCTTCACTAACCACATATCTGACAGAGCTCTACTGTCCGGAGTGCACAAAGAACTTAGAAAATTAAACTCCAAGGAAAACACTGGCCCAATTAAAAAATGGGCCCTGGAACTTCAAAGAAACTTTACCAGGGATGAAATTAAAATGTCTAACAAATATCTTAAAAAATGCTCCACTTCCTTCGCCATCAAGGAAATGCAAATCAAAACTTCCCTGAGATATCATCTCACCCCAGTCAGGATGGCAAAATTCCACAATACAAACAATGACAAATGCTGGAGAGGATGTGGAGAGAGGGGAACTCTCCTACATTGCTGGTGGGAATGCAGGCTCATACAGCCACTCTGGCAAGCCGTCTGGAGATTCTTAAAGAAATTAAAGATTGAAATGCCATATGACCCTGCTATCCC
Source organism: Typhlomys cinereus (assembly GCA_023101885.1). Classification (NCBI taxonomy): domain Eukaryota; kingdom Metazoa; phylum Chordata; class Mammalia; order Rodentia; family Platacanthomyidae; genus Typhlomys; species Typhlomys cinereus. Next base: position 375,419 of record JALPQD010000811.1, on the reverse strand, counting down.
ACTTTTGGGAATAACCCCCCATGCAGCAGAGGTTCGCCTCGATAGCACAAGCTCGACCATGTTCATAGCAGCACTGTTTACAATAGCAAAGTCATGGAATCAACCCAAATGTCCAACAGTTGACGAGTGGATAAGGAAACAGTGGTACATATATACAATAGAGTACTACTCAGCCATCAAAAATGATGAATTACTGGAATTTGCCGGGAAATGGATGTCATTAGAAACAATTATATTAAGTGAAGTATCCCAGACCCAGAAAATTAAGCGCCATATGTACTCCCTAATAGGTGGCTCCTAGTACCAAACTCACCCAGCCCACATTGAGACACTCAAAAGTAAACCTATGTAACACAGTAATTGCAAGGATTATGAACAAGAGAGATGGGTTAGGAGGGCCACAGCAGAAACAAGGAGAGAGGGGACCATGTTACAGCAGAGAAAATAGGCCTCCATCAAGGTCTGCAAGTAAGTAATGAGAAACCTGGTTAAGTTCACAGACGTTCTTTCCTGATCTCACCAGAAGGGGAGGGCATATAGTCTAGCAGATAAAAAGTAATCATTTTGCAAATGGGTGATGGACCTCTCCCTCAGTGAGGTTTCCTACTCTTATTACATTTAGTTTGAATGTGCTATTATAACAAGACTCCAGTTTAACAGCTTTTTGTCTCTGGCCAGGGGGTGATATACAGTGCCCAGCAGAATGGAGTGAAGGGCATTGCAGGAGCAGCAAAACTGCAAAAGAAAAGCAACAAACCACAATCCAGAAGTTCAGAGACTATATCAATCACATAGAACTAGGCCAGCCTAATCTCTCCCCATCCTGGAGCTCAGGGACATTTGCGGAAGAGGGGGCGGTAAGATTGTAAGAGCAAACGGATGGGAGGAGCAACGATTTGCAAGATTCTCAACAATAGTTGGGGCCAAAGCAATCATAATGGGACTTTGCATGCCCTGCCCAATGTCCAGCGCACTGTTGCCCTCATAAAGTCTAGCATCTGTTAAGGGCACCGAGACCCCTGGAGGCAAGCGATTGACAGCCATAGTAGTGATCTTATGCTTAAGGGGAACAAGAGAAAGGGCTTATGGAAATGCCACTGGGTCCTTATATGTCATCGGAGAGGAGGACCCAGTGGAGAGTTAGGCGTACACAATAAAGGACTCTCTGGGAATTGGGGGGGAGGCACTGGGGGATGGGGAGGGGGGTAGGGGGGAGGGGGGGGAGGGAACTGGTAAAAAAATTTTTAAATGTATAATTAAATTTTTAATAAAAAAAAAGAAGTAAAAAAACATAAATAAATAAATAAATAAAAACCCTGAGTTCAAGAAGGAAAAAAAAAAAAGAAGAAAATTTTTTGATGGGCATAGATCACTGAGGATTCTTCGAATAATGATATTTGAGGAGCAATTTTAGGGAATAATAAAAATTTACTAGATGAAAAGACAAGAAGGGAAACATATTCCATACAAAAGGGCCATGTGCAAAGAAAGACCCACAGGTACAAAGGAATATGTCTTCTGAGAAACCAAAAGGCAGACTAAGTGGAGGGCAGAGACAAAGGGGATTGAGGGGGTTAGAATGAGCTAAGCTAGGCAAATGGCTTCCTTTTGTCGACTTATGGAGCACAGAGAATCTATACGATGATACAGAAAATCAAACAGGATAATTGTCCACAGAGAGATGGTGATGCCATAGTGTAGAAGGACAAGTAGGAGAATTAGATGCAAGACAAAGAGGTATTTTCTACAGAGCTAGATAGGAGATTGGATGGCGGGAACCACAGGGAAAGAAGGAGTCAAGAATGACTCTCAAGAGGCTGGAGAGATGACTCAGGGGTTAAGATTCTGCCTTGCCACATATTAGGGAGTACATACAGCACTTAATTTTCTCGGTCTGGGATACTTCACTTAATATAATTGTTTCTAATGACATCCATTTCCCGGCAAATTCCAGTAATTCATCATTTTTGATGGCTGAGTAGTACTCTATTGTATATATGTACCACTGTTTCCTTATCCACTCGTCAACTGTTGGACATTTGGGTTGATTCCATGACTTTGCTATTGTAAACAGTGCTGCTATGAACATGGTTGTGCTTGTGCTATCGAGGTGAACCTCTGCTGTATGGAGGGTTATTCCCAAAAGTGAAATACCAGGGTCATATGGCACTTCAATCTTTACTTTCTTTAAGAATCTCCAGACGGCTCACCAGAGTGGCTGTATGAGCCTGCATTCCCACCAGCAATGTAGGAGAGTTCCCCTCTCTCCACATCCTCTCCAGCATTTGGTGTTGTTTGTATTGTGGATTTTTGCCATCCTGACTGGGGTGAGATGATATCTGAGAGAAGTTTTGATTTGCATTTTCCTGATGGCTAAAGAAGTGGAGCATTTTTTAAGATATTTGTTCGACATTTTAATTTCATCCCTGATAAAGTTTCTTTTAAGTTCCAAGGCCCATTTTTTAATTGGGCCATTAGTTTCCTTGGTGTTTAGTTTTCTAAGTTCTTTGTGCACTCTGGATAGTAGAGCTCTATCAGATATGTGGTTAGTAAAGATTTTCTTCCATTCTGTGGGTTGCCTTTGAGCTCATGTTACAATCTCTTTATCTGAACAGAAGCTCGTTAATTTCACAAGATCCCAACTGTTGAGAGTTGGTAGCAGTGACTGTGCCATTGGATGTCTGTTTAGGAACTGTTGGCCTAGCCCAATCAGCTCAAGGAACTTCCCTATCCTTTCAACTATGGTTTTTATAATCTCTGGCCTTATATCAAGGTCCTTCATCCATTTGGAATTAAGTCTTGTACATGGTGACAAGTACGGGTCCAGCTTTAATCTTCTGCATGTGGAGATCCAGTTTTGCCAGCACCATTTGTTAAAGATACTGTTTTTTTTCCATTGGATTTTTTGGGCCCCTTTGACAAAGATCAAATGGCTGTAATTTTGTGGGCTTATATCTGGGTCTTCAACCCTTATCCATTGATCTGTGTGTCTATTATGGAGCCAGTACCAGACTGTTTTAGTACCAAACCCACCCAGCCCACCTTGAGACATTCAAAGATAAATCTATGTAATACCTACAGTAATTCCAAGGATTATGAACAGGAGGGATGGGGTTGGAGGGCCACACCACACACAAGGAGAGAGGGGACCATGTTAGAGCAGAGAAAATAAGCCTCCATTAAGGACTGGAAGTAAGTAATGAGACACCTGGTTAAGTTCATAGACTTTGGTTCCTGATCATTTACAACTGAGGGGGTATGATCTCACCAGAAGGGGAGGGCAAAAAGTAACCATTTTGCAAATGGGCGATTGACCCCTCCCTCACTGTGGTATCCTACTTTTATTACATCTACCTTTGAATGTGCCCTTATAACAAGACTCCAGTTTAACAACTTTTTGTCTCTGGCCAGGGGGTGACATACAGTGCCCAGCAAGATGGAGCAGCAAAACTGCAAAAGAAAATCAACAAACCACAATCCAGAACTTCAGAGGCTCTATATCAACCACTTAGAACTAGGCCAGACCGGGGCTGGAGAGGTGGCTCAGGGGTTAAGCCTCTGCCTTGCAGGCGGAAGGTCCTGAGTTCGGATCCCAGATCCCACGTATAGACGCCAGGCGGAAGCGGGGGCGGCCTGCGCTTCTGGTCCTGGTAGGGCGGAGCCTGTGAATCCCCGGGCAGAAGGAGGTGGAGGCATCCATGGTGATTCCCGAATTCGTCCGTGGTTCTACACACACACAGACACACACGCGTGCACATACATACGCACACACGCACAATTGTATAAATAAATAAAAGAATTCTTTAAAAAAAAAAAAGAACTAGGCCAGACTAATCTCTCCCCATCCTGAAGCTCAGGGACGTTTGCGGAAGAGGGGGCGGTAAGAGTGTAAGAGCAAAAGGATGGGAGGAGCAATGATTTGCAAGGTACTCCACACAAGTTAGGGCCAAAGCAACCATAATTGGACTTTACAGGCCCTGCGCAATGTCCAACACACTACTGACCTCACAAAGTCTAGCATCTGCTAAAGGCATCAAGATCCTTGGAGACAAGGGATGGACAGTCACAGTAGTGTTCCTATGCTTAAGGGGAGCACAGGAAAGGGTTCAGGGAAATACAACTGGGTCCTTGTACATCATTGGAGAGGAGGGCCCAGAAGAGAGTCTGGCATGCACATTAAAGGACTCTCTGGGGATTGGGGGAGGGGGGAGGCACTGGGGAATAGGGAGGGAGGGGTGAGGGGAGGGAGAGCAGGGGTTTCGGGGGGAGGAGAAGGGAGGGAGGGAAGTGGTGTACCTATTAAGTTTGTATGAGCAGAAATAATAATAAAAATGTTTTTTAAAAAAAGATTCTGCCTTGCAAGCAGAACGACCTGAGTTTGGATCTTGGAACACACTTAAAAACACCTGACAGAAATCGCAACAGCCTGTATTTCAGGCCTTGGAAAACAGAGTCTGGGAAAAAGGATTAAGCAACTGAATACATAAGACTTCTGAGATGGGGCTTGGGGGGAGTACGTTTGGCCTAACTGGCATCTATGCCTCTATATTCCACCAGGAGAAATCCTGTTGACTCAACTACCAAAAGGATCTCACTCTTGGCCTAGTGGTTTACACCAGAGTTAGAGGTAAAATATCATTTTCATCCAGGAATGCATCAGGACACTCTAGGACAAAACTAGTGTCCATCTAAGTCACAGATTAATCTGTCTTCTCTTTGAAGATGATTCCACTTGGCTTGCCGCAGCATTAATGTCACTGTCAGTAAGCAGCCAGACTCTGTTCAGCCTTTCCACAGTTTTGCCACCAAGTTTCCCTACATTTGACACCAACACTCAGTTCATAGAAAGTGCACAAGATGCCAGTAACAGGTCCAAGTGTTTGCCTAGGCACCACACAGACAGACTGTTTGATGATTTTTGAAAGAGCTGTGAAATAATCAAGTGAATAGAGGCATTTAGAATATCTGTCCTCTGCACCTGATCTGGCAAACTTCCAGCCCATCTGGAGGCCAACACAGGAGAAGGCAGAAGAGGTTTCAAAACATGGACTGCACACAGCTCAGTGTGTATCAGCCCAGTGACTCTGAGATAATCTTTGAAGAGAGAACAAATTGAGCAATCTTTGCCTCTATAGAATGAGAACAGGATAGCCCTTCAAAGAGGCATTTATTCCCATAAAGCAAGATCATTTGCTTTCAGCACTATTTTATTCAGCATTTGTTAAGTAAAGAGTAGAATCTGACCTACATAGATTTTATAGCACATCAAATATCTCTATACACTGCATGTCTAAGGAAAGAATATGCATGAAATCATTCAAAATATTCTACATTGAAATGGAAATTTATATTTTCAAGAGTCACTCACATTTGAACAACATGGCCATCACTACCCACCACTTTCTGAGTGTTATACCATGCCAGGCTCTGTCCCCCAGCTCTGCCTCTAGGTCCTCAGTGCGGCAGCCTGTTGGACCCTGTACTCTCTTTCAGGATTTTGTTTCTTAACCTCAGATTCTTTTACAAACCCAAAGAACCTCCATGATTTCAAAATCATATTTATCTATGAGTCTAGCCTATGTGTCATGTCACAGGTGATTACCTGTGAATTGCTTATAACTGCCAGAAATGGAAGAAGTGATGAGATATTGCACCCATGATCATCTTATTATATAAAATTAATCATAGCTGACCAAAGGATTTTTTTTCTTGTTGGCTTGATATAAACAGCCATGCTGAGGAAGATAATACAACAAGAAATATCATATGACTTCTGACTAATGGCCATAAAACAAGAACTCATTGTACTATATAACCTCAGAGAAACTAATCAGCCAAAAACCTGAATGAGCTTGGACAGAAATTTTTCTCCCTGGAGTACCAGAAGAAATATCAGTCCTAGCTAACTCTTTCATTTTAGACTTGTGAGATGCTGAGTAGAGGACTCAGCCACATGCCTAGAACCCCAATCCACAGAAACTCTGAACTAGTGTGTATTGTTTTCAGCTTCTGCATTTGTGATATTTTCTTTTCAGATACAAGAAGCTAACATAAAAACTCAGAATTAAGAGCTTATAGGTGGGCTGGTAAGATGGCTCAACAGGTAAAGGTAACTGTATGCAACTTAATGGCTTAAATGTCATCCTCAGAATCCCTATAAAGGTTTAAGTAGAGAATTTACTCCCCAGAGTTGTCTTCTGCAGTGAGTTTAAAACTCACTGTAATGATGTCTCCTTTCACAAGACCTATGCAATAGATGACCTATCAACATTTCACCAGTGATATGGGAGGATCTCAAGAAACACTAGATTTTCCTGAGAGACTATTGAGGGTTAATTTCAGACAGGAAAGGGGAGCTTCTTTCCTTAATGATTTACACACTGATAAGTCATCCGTGCCTCAGAATGTACTTGAGCACTTGCCAATATAAGCATCTCAGATGAAACCCAGTGGACCACATGTACAAAAAGACATGAAAACAGAAGGGAAACTGGCTAGAACGGAAAAAGCATGCAGTGGGAAAGAAGGGAATGGGATTGGGTAGTAATGAGGAAAGATGACAAAAATTCATTGCATTCATGTATGAAAGTGCCAAAGAATAATAAAAAAGAGTTGTTGTCTGATCTTCATACATACACTGTGGCATGCATGTACACACAATAATAATTCAGTTTAGAAAAATCAAGAGTTTATGGGAAACAAGACGTCCAGAACCAATCAATATAGGCTATGAAGAATAAAAGTTGGGATGAGAAGAATAATAGTGGGTACAAGGATGAAGAGAAACAGATGCACTAAATCTCAAACATTAGAACAAACGCAGAAGCTCAGTGTGCTACTCTAAGCCCTCCCTGTCTTCTCATTTGCTTCCCAGCTCTCATGCAAATACGCACACGTGGTATTCTTCATTCCATTCATTCGAAATCAATAGCAGAGATGCACAAATCCTTCTTAGAGTCAAAATAGAAAAGATATAAGGAACTCAAGGGCTTCATGACAAGAACATATCTCCCAAACAGAACTGATGGAACTGTGGTGTTAGGTTCAAACTCCATATTTTTGATCAGTAGCTTTTGGGCAAGGCTCACACATTCACATTATAAACAAAGGTCCCAGGTGATTCTTAGACAGATAGTCCAAGGATCAGGCTTTTAAGATTAAGCACTGCCCTATATGGTCATTGGTAGGCTTTCACCAGACAAAGTATGAGATAATTATTTAAATTATAGGAGGTTTGCCCTGACTGTTACACACACACACACACACACACACACACACACACACACACACACACACACACAATGGGATGATGAGGGACAGAACTGAAAACTAGGAACCAGAACCATAAAGACCTATGGCCATAGCAAGAGAGATGATAGTGGTTGGACTGGAAATTCATGATGGGATTAGAAAGAAGGGATAGATATAGGCTATGTTATGGACATGAAGCCGACAGACCTTACTGCTGATTTTAGTATGAGGACAGAGAAACAGGAATATTAAAGATGCTGTCATTATTATGAATGTGATGATTAAAAGTGTGTGTCCATTATAATTGTGGTGTTCCTTCAGTATTATAACCATTAAAGGGAAAGAGTAGGTATACATAAATCAATTTTCCCATAAAATAATTTAAGTAAACAGTTCTAACACATTGATTTCTTGAAATCAATATATGTCCATTATCTTTATAGATCAATTATTTAAATATCATTCCTCAGACACAAAGACAAATATAGCTGCTTGTTTATGAGATGTTTAACTTCTTCCAGAGGTATCTATTTTATTGAAATTGTTTCAAACTGTTTGTCAAAACTTTCGAACAGGGAGTACAAAGTGGCAAAGGCTGAAAAAACTAAATAAGGACTTTTTTTTTATTCAATTGTGCGTGCGTGTGTGTGTGTGTGTGTGTGTGTGTGTGTGTGTGTGTGTGTGTGTGTGTGTGTGTAGAACCACAGGCGAATTCGGGAACCACTATGGACCGCCTCCTCCTCCTTGTTTACTCTGCCCCTGGATTCACAGGCTCTACCAGGACCAGAAGCGCAGGCTGCCCCCACTTCTGCCTGGCGTCTATACTTCAGGTTCAGAATCCGAACTCAGGACCTTCCGCCTGCAAGGCAGAGGCTTAACCCCTAAGCCACCTCTCCAGTCCCAATAAGGACTTTTCTATGCAGATCAAGAATTAAGTAACATACAGTCTCTCTCTCTCTCTCTCTCTCTCTCTCTCTCTCTCTCTCTCTCTCTCTCTCTCTTTCACACACACACACACACACTAAATAAAGTTAAAAATAATAATAGATGTAACTAATAGTTATTTGGAGGATGTTATATTCCAGATATTTCACAAAAATCCTTCAACTATTAATCTGTCTTATTTAATTTCCAGAACAAGCCTATTAGGTAATTTAATAATTACTTATATTTTACAGATTCTCTATGACCTTTCACTATGAACATTTCCTGTTGGGTTTTTAATTCAGATGAAGCATGAAAAGGTAAATGATAGCCACATAACAGGATGAAAATGCTATCAACTCTGTTGGTGGAAATGCAAACTATAACTCTTCCAACAGAAATCCAACAATATTAAGAGAAATATAGCTCTTTAACTTTTAACCTGAGAATACCAATTCTTGGAACCTATCTCATAAGTGCAATGTCCAAAATATAAATAGATATAAATGAAAGTTCCTGGAAAGAAGCTGCATCTGAAAGGCTCATTAACAGATGAGAACTTCGATGATGTAGAGCAGACAGAATGTTGCAAATCCAGAGCCAAAAATCTGGAAGCAGCCCAAATATTCATCAACAGGAGATAGTTTTATAAAACAGTGTATCTACATAATTGGATATGATGCAACTAATAAACAAATAAGGAAAAGCTCTATAAATAAAGGAGGTGGAAGGGCATAGTTGAAGGTATTGGATTAGATTATGGCCTTGACCCCCACCCCAGAGCCGAGCCGCCCGGCCAGCAGCACCCGCGCGGGGCCGCCAGCTTTGCCCCCAGCCCCCCTCCGCGCCGAACCCCGACCAGCGCCCAGGTGAGAGCGAGCCCCTCCCAGCCCCGCCCCCACCCCAGAGCCGAGCCGCCCGGTCAGCAGCACCTGCGCGCGGCCACCGGCTTTGCCCCCAGCCCCCCCTCCGCGCCGAACCCGGACCAGAGCCCAGGTGAGAGCGAGCCCCTCCCAGCCCCGCCCCCGACCCCGGAGCTGAGCCGCCCGGCTAGCAGCACCCGCGCGCGGCCGCCGGCTTTGCCCCCAGCCCCCTCTCTGCGCCAAACCCGGACCAGAGCCCAGGTCGCAGGTGAAGAATTCTGCCATCAACATCAGACCCTCTGCCTCTCTGGCCCACCGGGGACCTACGCACGTGGTCCACGGAAGACACACTGCTACTCAGAATTCAATAGAGTACAAAGGAAACTCAAGCAAAACTCTAAGGAACAAAGAGAACACAGGCCATACATCTGGACTTCACTACAACCATTGTATCACATGCGAGACTCTTCACATCCAGCCTAAAGATAAGTAAACCTTTTTTTTTTCTCTTTTTCTTTTCTCTCACCTTACTGATCCTTTCTAGTATCAATGTTGTAGGTCAGCTTCCTCATACAGCCACCCCAAAAACATACAACTCCAGGGAGTACACCACCCACCCTCACATTTCACGAAGACACTAGATCGTAAAAGTGCACTACCATACTTATATTCATCCCCTGGTTACTTAACTGACGTACTAACATCCTAGTAGTCTCATCTAGGATATAACAATACCAATACACAAACATACCCAATCCAAGGCAAGCACTAGTAACAACTGGCAGGTGTAACAATACCAACTACATCGGTTCAGTGAAAAACACACAGAAACTGAAAGGTCCTAAAAAACAAAACAACAATGTACAAGTCAAAGTGCAGATTCACGAGAAACAAACCCAAGAACAATCTCCCACCAAAGGAATCAATCCCATAACGATGGATTGCGACAAGAACAAATCCATAGAAAATAGCCATGAAAGCCAGACCCAACATAACGACTTTCAGAGTATGATCATTACCATGATTAATAATATGAAAGAGGAAATCCGAGAAGAGTTAAATAACCGTGTCAACCACTTTGAACAGGAACACAACAGGAACCTGGAGGAGTTGGAAAAAACAGTTCAAGAAACAAAAATAGGTATAGAGCAGGTAAAACAGTCTCAGGCAGAGTTTAAAATTGAACTAAGAGATAAGTTATCTTCAACCCAAAACTCCACAGAGTCTTATCAGCAGAACAAATGAGGCAGAAAATAGAATCTCAGATCTTGAAGACAAAGTAGGAGAATTAACAAGCTCAATGGAAGAGATTGTTAAAGGCAAAAAGATACTGGAGAGGAGCATTCAAGAAATATGGGACACCCTGAAGAAGCCTAACATGCGCATTCATGGAATACCAGAACAAGAATCCCAAAATACCACACCGGAGGAAATATTTCAATACATCATAAATGAAAACTTCCCACAACTAAAGAATGAGAGGCCTATCCAAATACAAGAGGCATTTCGCACTCCAAACAGATATGACCAAAATAGAAAATCGCCACGGCAAATAATAGTCAAAACACTCCACATTCAAGACAAAGAAAAGGTGCTGAGAGCTTCAAGAGAAAAAAAGCAAGTCACTTTTAAAGGTAAACCTATTAGAATAACAAATGACTACTCAATGGAAACAGTAAAAGCAAGAAGAGCTTGGAGAGACATACTTCAGGTATTAAATGAGCAAAAATGCCAACCCAGACTGATATACACGGCAAAACTATCTGTCATGATTGAGGGAGAAAGAAAAGTTTTCCAGCACAAAGACAACTTGAAGGGATACATGTCTACCAAACCAAGCCTTCAAAAAATGCTAGAAATGATACTCAAGCTTGAAGAAAAGAACAAGCGTATCCAGGAGGACAGAAGGGAAGTATAATACCAACAAAATATAAATATCAAACATCATGCTTACAAAATCTACTAAACATAAAAAATGTCCAGAATTAAAAATAATTTCTCCATTATAACATTAAATGTCAACGGCATTAACTCACCAATTAAGAGACATAGATTACAAACTTGGATTAAAAACCACAATCCAACAATCTGCTGCCTTCAGGAAACTCATCTCACCACAAAAGATAGGCACGTCCTAAGAATGAAGGCTGGTCCAAAATCTTGCAAGCTAATGGAACCAGGAAACAGGCAGGGGTAGCAATTATGCTTTCAGACAAAGTGGACTTCAAACCAAAGAAAAACATAAGAGACACAGATGGATACTACATTTTAGTCACAGGTACAATTCACCAGGAAGACTTCACAATACTGAACATATATGCACCCAATATGGGCCCCTCCACATTCATTAAGAAAACACTACAGCGTCTAAAGCAAGAAATCAACCCCCAAACGATAATTCTCGGGGATTTCAACACCGCCCTCTGAACATGGGATAGATCAACAGGTCAAAAGCTTAACAGAGACACTTTGGAGCTTAACCAAACCCTTACTGAAATGGACCTTACAGATCTCTATCGAACTTTTCACACACATACCAAAGAATACACATTTTTCTCAGCAGCACACGGAACTTTCTCCAAAATAGATCACATATTGGGCCACAAAATGAATCTACACAAAGACAAAAAAGTCGAAATTCTAACCTGTGCCCTATCAGACCACCACGGCCTAAAGCTGGACATCCACAACAACACAACAAACAAGAGAAAATACACTAACTCCTGGAAACTTATCAATATGATGCTGAATGAGAACTGGATTCAGGAAGAAATTAAACAGGAAATTCAAGATTTCCTGAAAGTGAACGAAAATGAAAATACAACTTACCAAAATCTCTGGGACACAATGAAAGCTGTCCTAAGAGGTAAGTTCATAGCTCTTAATGCCTACATCAGAAAATTGGAAACATCAGAAATAAATAATTTAACAATGCAGCTTAAGGCTTTGGAGAAACTTGAGCAATCTGATCCCAAAAGTAATAGAAGAGAGGAGATTAGCAAAATAAGGGGAGAAATATCTGAAATCGAGATTAAGAAAACGATAGAAAAAATCAACCAGTCAAAAAGCTGGTTCTTTGAAAAAATCAATAAGATTGGTACACCCCTAGCTAAACTAACCAAAAGCAAGAGAGAGAAAACCCAAATTAACAAAATTAGAAATGAACATGGAGTTATCACTACGGATACCCAAGAAATCCAGAGAATTATAACATCATATTTCAAAAACTTATACTCTGTGAAGTTTGACAACACAAAAGAGATGGATGAATTTCTAAGTAAACACAACCTACCTAAATTGAATCAGGAAGTTGTGAATTATTTAAATAGTCCTATAACATACAAGGAAATTGAAGAAGTAATCTCGAATCTTCCCACCAAAAAATGTCCTGGGCCAGATGGATTCAGCACAGAATTCTACCAGACATTTAAGGAGTTAATAACACCAATACTCCTTAAACTGTTCCATCAAATAGCAAAGGAAAGAACACTGCCAAATTCCTTCTATGAAGCTAATATCGTCTTAATCCCAAAACCTAATAAAGATGCACTCAAAAAAGAAAACTATAGGCCGATCTCTCTGATGAACACAGATGCAAAGATTCTCAACAAAGTCTTAGCAAATCGGATTCAAAAACATATCAAAAAGATCATTCACGGGGACCAAGTAGGCTTCATCCCCGGCACACAAGGTTGGTTCAACATACGCAAATCAATAAATGTAATTCATCATATAAACCAGTCCAAAATCCAAGACCTCATGATACTCGCGATAGATGCAGAAAAAGCCTTTAACAAAATCCAACAGCCTTTTATGATCAAAACGCTAGAGACCGTAGGAATGTAAGGAACTTTTATCAATATAATAAAAGCTGTATACAACAAGCCCACAGCAAGGATTATGCTCAATGGGGAACAATTGGAAGCATTCCCACTTCGATCAGGAACTAGACAAGGCTGTCCACTCTCACCACTTCTATTCAATATTGTACTTGAAGTCTTAGCTGAAGCCATAAGACAAGAAAGGGACAGAAGAGGGATTCAAATCGGCAAGGAAGAAGTCAAACTATCCCTATTTGCAGATGACATGATCTTATACCTGAGGGATCCCAAAACTCCACCAGGAAGCTCCTGGAACTAATTGAGAAGTTCAGCAGGGTGGCAGGATACAAAATAAATGTGCAAAAATCAGAGGCCTTCCTATATGCCCAGAATGAAAGAAGTGAAAAAGCCTTGAGAGAAACAATCCCATTTACTATAGCCCCTAAAAAATGAAATACCTTGGTATAAACCTAACCAAGGAGATAAAAGACCTTTACAATGAAAACTTTAAAACCCTAAAGAAAGAAATTGCAGAAGACACCAGAAGGTGGAAAGACCTCCCATGTTCCTGGATTGGTAGAATCAACATCGTAAAAATGACCATCCTACCAAAGGTAATATACAAATTCAATGCTATACCAATTAAAATCCCAAAGCAATTCTTTAAAGAAGTTGACCAAATAATCTCAAAATTTATATGGAGTCACAAAAGACCCAGGATAGCAAAGACAATCCTGAGTAACAAAAACACTGCTGAAGGTATTACCATACCAAACCTTAGTTTATACTACAAATCCATAGTTATAAAAACTGCCTGGTACTGGCTCCAAAATAGACACACAGATCAATGGATAAGGATTGAAGACCCAGATATAAGCCCACAAAGTTACAGCCTTTTGGTCTTTGACAAAGGGGCCCAAAAAATCCAATGGAAAAAGAAGAGCATCTTCAACAAATGGTGCTGGCAAAACTGGATCTCCACATGCAGATGATTAAAGCTGGACCCGTACTTGTCACCATGTACAAGACTTAATTCCAAACGGATCAAGGACCTTGATTTAAGGCCAGAGACTTTAAAAACCATAGTTGAAAGGATAGGAATCTCCCTTGAGCTGATTGGGCTAGGCCAACACTTCCTAAACAGACATCCAATGGCACAGTCACTGCTACCAACTCTCAACAGTTGGGATCTTGTGAAATTAAAGAGCTTCTGTTCAGATAAAGAGATTGTAACACGAGCTCAAAGGCAACCCACAGAATGGGAGAAAATCTTCACTAACCACATATCTGACAGAGCTCTACTGTCCAGAGTGCACAAAGAACTTAGAAAACTAAACTCCAAGGAAAACACTGGCCCAATTAAAAAATGGGCCCTGGAACTTCAAAGAAACTTTACCAGGGATGAAATTAAAATGTCTAACAAATATCTTAAAAAATGCTCCACTTCCTTCACCATCAGGGAAATGCAAATCAAAACTTCCCTGAGATATCATCTCACCCCGGTCAGGATGGCAAAAATCCACAATACAAACAATGACAAATGCTGGAGAGGATGTGGAGAGAGGGGAACTCTCCTACATTGTTGGTGGGCATGCAGTCTCATACAGCCACTCTGGCGAGCTGTCTGGAGATTCTTAAAGAAATTAAAGATTGAAATGCCATATGACCCTGCTATCCCACTTTTGGGAATAACCCCCCACGCAGCAGAGGTTTGCCTCGATAGCACAAGCTCGACCATGTTCATAGCAGCACTGTTTACAATAGCAAAGTCATGGAATCAACCTAAATGTCCAACAGTTGACGAGTGGATAAGGAAACTGTGGTACATCTATACAATGGAGTACTACTCAGCCATCAAAAATGATGAATTACTGGAATTTGCTGGGAAATGGATGTCATTAGAAAGAATTATATTAAGTGAAGTATCCCAAACCCAGAAAATTAAGCGCCGTATGTACTCCTTAATAGGTGGCTCCTAGTATCAAACTCACCCAGCCCACATTGAGACACTTAAAAGTAAACCTATGTAACACAGTAATTGCAAGGATTATGAACAAGAGAGATGGGTTAGGAGGGCCAAACCAGAAACAAGGAGAGAGGGGACCATGTTACAGCAGAGAAAATAGGCCTCCATCAAGGTCTGCAAGTAAGTAATGAGAAACCTGGTTAAGTTCACAGACGTTCTTTCCTGATTTCACCAGAAGGGGGGGCATATAGTCTAGCAGATAAAAAGTAATCATTTTGCAAATGGGTGATGGACCCCTCCCTCACTGTGGTTTCCTACTCTTATTACATCTACCCTTGAATGTGCTATTATAACAAGACTCCAGTTTAACAGCTTTTGTCTCTGGCCAGGGGGTGACATACAGTGCCCAGCAGAATGGAGTGAAGGGCATTGCAGGAGCAGCAAAACTGCAAAAGAAAATCAACCAACCACAATCCAGAACTTCAGAGACTATATCAATCACCTAGAATTTAGGCCAGCCTAATCTCTCCCCATCCTGGAGCTCAGGGACATTTGCGGAAGAGGGGGCGGTAAGATTTAAGAGCAAAAGGATGGGAGGAGCAATGATTTGCAAGATTCTCAACAATAGTTGGGGCCAAAGCAATCATAATGCGACTTTGCATGCCCTGCGCAATGTCCAATGCACTGTTGCCCCCATAAAGTCTAGCATCTGTTAAGGGCACCGAGACCC
Source organism: Typhlomys cinereus (assembly GCA_023101885.1). Classification (NCBI taxonomy): domain Eukaryota; kingdom Metazoa; phylum Chordata; class Mammalia; order Rodentia; family Platacanthomyidae; genus Typhlomys; species Typhlomys cinereus. The sequence goes on along the minus strand of JALPQD010000811.1, from coordinate 359,864 downwards.
CTGGAGGCAAGGGATTGACAGCCATAGTAGTGATCCTATGCTTAAGGGGAACAAGAGAAAGGGCTTATGGAAATGCCACTGGGTCCTTTTATGTCATCGGAGAGGAGGACCCAGTGGAGAGTTAGGCGTACACAATGAAGGACTTTCTGGGAATTGGGGGGGAGGCACTGGGGGATGGGGAGGGAGAGGAGGGAGAGGAGGGGGTTCGGGAGGAGGAGGGGGGAGGGAGGGAACTGGTAAAAAAATTTTAAAATGTATAATTAAATTTTTAATAAAAAAATTTAAAAAAAAATAAATAAATAATTGAATTGATTAATTATGAAAAAAAAAGATTATGGCCTTGATTGTTGCTATTATCTCACTGGGTGCATGTTTATCCCTCTCAAGTTGTATAATTTGAATATTTACAGTTTTAAAAATAATAGCAGTAACAATATAGAGTAATATCCAGAATATACTGCTGTGTAATTAAACAAGGCGTATAAAAAGCTTATATAATGCCACAATATCAAAAAAGATACACAACTATACATTAACATTGTTTACTTTTCTATTTTTATTTTATTATCATTGTTTGTATATGAAGTACATATATGACACATGGTGTCATACTGCATGTGTATAGGTCAGAGGACAATATTATACAGTCATTTCTTTCTACCTTTACATGTATTCTAGGGATCTAACTTGACTTATCAGGTATCCATGGCAAACACTTTTACCTGCTGAGTCAGATGGCTAACTTAATATGAATATTCACATATTAAAACATTGAGAATAGAATACACCATAAATTTCTCAAAAATGGTTGCCTTTAATGTGGGTTAGAAAGAATGGAAGGGGAAGATATAGAAGCTAGATATATTTAAATACATCTTGGGTTTGTGTCTTTGACTTTGTAACCATAATATAGAACAGCAATTGCAAAACTTGAAAGCAAAATTAAATAAATGAATGTAATTGTATATGTATCTGGTGGGAAAGAAATAATATTCCACATGAGTTTTAAGCACAGCAATTTGATGGTTTTCCCCTAGACAGATTTACTTTAAGGATAAAAGCTAGAAAAATTATGAATCAGCAGTAATCATTTGCTGTAATAGTAATTATGAAATAGTTGTTTTAAGATGAAATAAACCAAGAAAAGTTTAATATTTTGATTCTAACATCCCTTGTGACTTTGAAAACTGTCATTTATTATGTGTGAATAAGGATATAAGGATGCATCCTTGAACTGGACTTGGTCCAAAAATATGCTTCCCAGTTCTTTCATTGAAAAGGTCTAGAAACAATGAATAATACAGTAAATGGGAGTTCTTAAAATGCAGACCTCAATCTTAAGGTTCCATTTCCCATTAAGAAGCAAGGACTTGGACTGGAGAGATGGCCCAGGGGTTAAGCCTCTGCTTCACAAGCAGAAGGTCTCAAGTTCGGATCTTGGATTCCATGTAAAAATGCCAGGATGAAATGACCATGGCCATATTTCTTGACCTGGAAGGTAGACCCTGGGAAACTCCAGAGCAAAACAAAGAAGAGGTAGCCCAATTTCAGGGTGATACCCAAAGTCACCCTTGAGTCTCCACAGGCACACACAGTGCTCTCTGATGCACATAGACAACATATAGAGAGACCTGTGTAAAAATTAAAAAGAGAGAAAAAAAGAAAGGATTCCCTGGAGAAATGGCTGATTCCTAGTCTAGGCCATTTATATATAAATGATACCATTTATTTGACTAAGAATATGTAAACAAAGATTTAATAAATGAAAATAGAATATTATAATATTGTAATCACTAATAAAGTAATGTATCTAGTCTTTGAACAAAAATTATTGCAACTTTAAGAAAACCAAGACATGATATGCCTCTGAAAGAGGTTAACAACATCATATGTCAAATATCATATTCTTGTCTCCAACCAAGTCAACCAGATTCTGCCAACTCATAAGAAGTATAAAAATAGGGCAGCATCTTGTGCCATGAGGCTTCAATCAGCAGAATCCAGATTTTTACAAAACCTATAAAATATATTTTAGTTTCTTTGGCAAATAAATTTTGAATGGAAAAAGAAGGAAAGAGTTTCTATAGTTTTAAATAAAGAAAATTCTGAAAGGAAAGACAACCAATTGTAATGTGTGAATATTATTTGGATCAGTCAACAGATTTTTAATAACATATTAAGAAATTATTAGTGCACTGGGGAAATGGATCAGTGGGCAAAACTGATTGCTCCACAAGCTTGATGACCATAGTTGGATTCCTAAAGCCATATAAAAGCTGGATACCATAGCAAAAGTGCCTGCAGTCCACCAAAATCCTACAGAAAATGGAAGGAAAACACAGGAGAACCAGGCAGCTCACAGGTCAGCAAACCTCACTTGCACCATACCAAAGAGAACCTGTCCCAAACAAGGTGAGGTAGGGAGGCAAGGACTGATTCTAGAGGTTAATCTCTATTTCCACTTGTGCCATGGCATATGCAGGGCCCCACCTCCACACACACAAGCACATATACATACACATGCACACATCAAAAATGATTGATATTTTAGTATATGGAGGTGTCATTTTCATGTTACAAAATATTTTATAATACTTAGGCATATTTATGGAGTAAATGATACAAAGTCGTAAGATTTGCTTCAAAATAATATAGGAGGGAAGAAGTGGATATAGCTAGTAATAAATGCAATAAAAGTAACCCTAATGTTCTTCATTATCAAAGCAGAATAATGATATTTGTAGGCTTATCATATTATTTTCTAGATTTATGCACTGAAAAGTCCCAATCTTTTAAGAATATGAGTTGATCTATCTGAACATAAATGGTAGAGAAGAGAAAAGGGAAGAGATACAACAAAATTGTTCTTATCCAACTCAATGGCAAGTTGAATTCTTTTTTAAAAATTGATAATCAAGAGGCTAAGATCCTCCATTTTAACTATAAATTATAAATAATTCTTTATTCTTTTTTAATGCTTAGATAAATAAATACACTGAAATTATGTGTTTTCTCCCCTTACTAACCAATTCTGTAACTCCTCTCATGCTTTCTCTTTTCCAGCCAGTCTCCCTCCTACGTTAACATCTTTTTGCATATGTGTCCCACTAGGTTTCATTGCAGATTCCTATACTGGTAAGTACCTGAGTATTTGCTGGGATATAGATGACTTATCAGAGGATAAATCATTAAGGAAAGTAGCTCCCTTTCCCCTGGGAGGTGCTAAAGTTACTATGTAACTAATGGGAAAATTAATCAATAAAATAGCAATATAATATAAAATGGATGGATTATTTATCCATTAATATATACATAATACACTACTTCCCAACTGCCTTACAAAATTCAAAAGGACTAATTTCTTTATCACATTCCTGTGGGTCTGTAATCTAGATGCATCTTATCTAGGTATTTCTAATTTATTCTCTCTCATGGGTTTATGGGCAAGCGTTGGTCATGGCCAAAGACACCTGAAGGTTTAACTAGGATGCTCTACCAAGACATGCTTTTTTTTACTCTTTCTGAATCATTTTAAAATTTTTTAATTATTTTAATTTTTCCTAGTTTTATAAGGATATGCCCCCTCCTTTCCCTCATCCCTCCCTTCTCTTCTTTCCTCTCTCCCTACCCTCCCTTCATCAGTCTATCCCATTCCCTCTGACCTTCCTGTCTGTCTGTGTCTATGGGTACCAGAGAGACAACATTTCTTTGTGTGTGTCTTATATTTTTGTGTTTATTTGTTTAGTACCTTACAGACTGCTGATCGGAAGTCTCACTTTCTTCTTGTACAGACCTCTTAACAAGATTGTTTTGGTCTCAACACCTGACAGTTGATCTCTTCCAGAAAGCAATGACAAAGGAGAAGAATGACATAGATCAAAGTGAAATCTAAAGTAGGTTTTACAATAATTTCAGAAATATCAGTAGTGCTTCAGTCATATGTATCTAGGTACATAGTCCAAACTTGAAGGGAATTAAACCAAACAGTAAATTCTACGAAGGGTCATCTAGGAAGTTGTTACCTCCAATGAGATAAAATATAATAACCACAATTATCTTCATCATTCATTGTACTAAAGCAGTAGACAGCACTTAAAAATAAACAGTGTAAAAATGTACAGATCAGTTTAAATTAAAATATGAACATAGTCTTTAGTAGAGTCACAGAAAACCAACAGGAGTCTCATAAACATAAACATACAGTAGTTCAAGATGTTACTCACAGGGAATGAGAATAGGACTAGGAAAGGATATAGAAATATTTCTTTCTATTTAAGACCCTTCATGTTACTTGATTCTGATAATTTATTTACCAAAATGCAATTATAAAAATCACGGTAACTTGAAAGTACATCCTTACAAAGATATAACTAATGAAGGAATTCTATGAGTGCTTCCTTGATCTGAATTCAGGGGTCATAAAGGAATAGCTGCAAGAATCTGAACCATAAGAGACATATATTGGTCAGCTTTTCATTGTTATAATAAGTGAAATAACTCATTTAAAATAAGAAGAAAGAATGTTTGTGTTTGTTTAAGAGGCCTTGGTCCTTTACAGACTGTTGATTGGAAGTCTCACTTCCTTCTTGTACAGATCTCTTAACAGAATTGTCTTGATCTTGATCTCATCCAGAAAGTGATGAAAGGGGGGAAGAATGAGAGAGATCAAGGAGAAATCTAAAATATCTTTTACAAAGATTTCAGAAATATCAATAGTGTGGAGACCTGAAATTCCAGTCCTGGAGGACACATTCTGGGAAAGCCCAAAACAGAGCAAAAAAGGTAGAGCAATCCAGGATCGTTTTCAATTTCATTTCTGGGCCTACTCAGGCACACACACTCAAGTGGCCTCTTGTAGACACAAGCACACATACACAAAAAAGGAGAAGAAAGAGAAGGAGTAAGAGGAGGAGAAGGAAGAAAAAGATTTATGGTTTCAAGGTTTTATAGGTCATGATCCACTTGTTTCATTACTTAGGCCTAAGGTAGGACATAGTATCATGGTGGAAGGAATGTGTGCTAGAAGTTGTTCATTTCATGTTATCCATGAAGCAAAAAATATATAGGAAGAAGTCAGAAACATGGTACATCTTTTCAAAATATATCCATAGTAGTCAATATCCTACAACCAGTGAGTGAACAACTTCCACAAATCTACAACATTAATAGAATGATGGAACGTAGAGCCCTCATGATCTAATCACTTACTCAAAGCCCCACCTCTGAATGCTGTTTTGATTGGGACCTTCAAGAAATGAGCCATTTCAAGGTATACTTCATGTACAAATCATAGCAAAATACTAGTAAAGACTCAAGAGACAATATCAGAAGGAGGGCCTTGTGAGGAAACACAGGCTTTGAGAGTTTACTTCTGGCCTTGTATGAGGCACCGCCAATGGCAAGTTCCAATAAGAATTGGCTCAGAGGCCAATGTAACCTGTGAAGTTGTCAATTCACAGATGTCAGACACATCTCTCAGTAGCCCTTCGAGGACAGGTATTTTGTTAGTGTGCTCTTGAGCACCAGTGTAAGCCATACTAACTTAGGCAAGAAGGAATGCTTGAAAGCTTCCTATGCCCTCTCAGTATCTGCCTTGGAGCCCCTTAACATCTCAAAAGCCAAATCAAAAGCACACCTGACTTCCTGCACTTTGATCCTCAGGAGCATGAGAACCCTGTCCTGATAGTCCTTCAATGTCCTCCTACTACCCCACCTCCTGTCCCCGATCACATAGAGCCGTTCAGCAGTAGCCTTTTACCCTAAAGCAATGAGTATTAGGTTGGAGAGATGGCTCAGAAGTTAAGACTTTACCTCATAAGCAGAAGGTCCTAAGTTCAATTCCCAGGTCCCTTGCAGAAAAGGCACTTCTGCCCCTGGTAGGTGGAGCCTGGGAAGTCCTAGAGCAAAGCAAAAAGGAGGTAGAAGCAATCCAGGATGATTCCCAAAGTCATCCTTGGGCCTCCATAGGGATACGTAGTGCCCTGACACACACACACACACACATGCATACACACACACACATGCATACACACACACACACATGCACACACACACATTTGTGCACGTGTGCAAAAAAGCAACAAGGATGTCCTTTTCTAAAAAAGCTGCATCACTCAGAATAATAAAAAATGCAGCTTAATATTGCTATGAGTATTTAATTATTACTGCTGTCAGTTGATCTAAATATTTTAATGAATGGTTTTATTATTCATTTATCCTGAGGCTTTAAGCATGAAGCACAATTGTGAAAACCCAATGTTGCAGTCATGCTTCTTAGTATTTTAATGGTTTATGGAGAATGTCACAAACATGTTTTTCTGCTATGGTACACACTGAGAAATGACAGCAATGCTGGTTTTGCAGAAAGAATCCTGAACTAGATATCTAAGGACAGAAGTTTAAATTCCTTATCAAAATATTTATATCGTACCAATTCTGACTATCTAAATTTTGTTTGTCAATTAGAACTCAGTAAAGCTGGGGAGATAAGTAAGTAAATGATGAATTCCAGATTAATGAGAGAGAAATTGTATTAGTAACAGAAAAGAATAGACAAATAAAGTAAAAATTGCAGCTGATTAAAATGAAATAACTTCCAGCTGAGACTTCTGACTAGCTGGCCAAGGCAATGAAGAGCATGAGCTCAACAAAGCACATATCTTGAAAACCCAACTGAATAATAGGTCGAGCTACTTTTGTTATTGTAAAGTACAAGGAGCACAGAAAAATTTAGTATGTGACAAGCCAACTACTAGTCATCTAATTAAACACATAGAGAAATGCTGAGCTTTCTCCATCTAACTAGGATGAACTGGCCTCGTTTCTTTTTGCCTGATTGTGTCAATTGCGTGCAAGCAATGCAGGAGAGACAGTGAAGACCTGCAGTAGCTGCACCATGTCTCACACAGTGGCTGCAGAGAGACACATATTACACTGGTATGTCATTTGTAGATATCAGGCTCAGGAGACAAAAATCAATATTGAACTGGGTTGGGTGCAAATTCAGAGGGAGAGGATATGGCCAAGAAGTAACAAAGATCATATTTCGGATTCTAGAAAGGAAGAAAGAAGTATGAGGTATACTAGAGGTCAAGATTTCTGTTTACATGTTGGGAGAGTTACAGACACAGGTATTCAGATATAGCAGGAAATATCTAGAATGAAAGGATTGAGGGTGTATTTAAACTGTTTTCTGAGCCTCAGTGCTGCTCACTCAACACTCAGCTGTGATGAATCCTTAACTTCCCCCATCACTTTTAGAGCTCGTGCTAGGCCATTTAAATCCAAAGACATGGAACAAAAAGGCAAAGATACACCTATGGACAACAAATAAAAGGATTAATACTTTCACTGTGGAAGTATAACTCAAGAAAACAGAATTAAGTATAAAAGAAATTTTATGGCATAAAACGTAAAACAAAACATAATAGGAGTCACGGACCATAACATATCAAAACGATGCAGTCGTTATTATCACTTAGCTATTATGAAGTTAGCCAAGGAAAAATTCAGAAAAAGAGGACAGAAACAGTACTGCTACATGGCTGCCCTCCTACTCTGCAACATGCGTGCACTTTCAACATGTTTATATCCATCCCTAATGACTGACACGGGGCTTCCAGGGGTTGCCTGAAGGTCAGCAAAAACCCGCTTCCATCTGCTCCTACATAGATGAGAACTATAAATACCCAAAACATCCCTCCAACAGACTTTGCCTATGGCAAGTTCCCCTTCTTGCAAGACAGACTCAGAGCCAGCATGTCATCCTCATACAGATTAACATCAGTTAAGAAAGATATGTGATCATGAACCTTGTCAGAGTGCAAAGTATCCCTTGCCAGGTAGCAATTCCAAATGCTTTCTGGCTGATGTGACACTGTGAGGAGATATTTGAGCTCTGCTAAGATCTTGCTAGCACCACAAGAAATCCCCCCCATCTATGTTTACAGTGCTTTCTGATTCCTAAGGCACATTCACTGCCAATATTGAATTCAACTCTCAAACTAACTCTGTGAGGCAAGTATGAATAAACCCACTTAAATTTTCTTCTTGGGGAGGGGAATAGGACCTCACTATTTTGCTTAAGCTTAAGTCTCAAACTCATGGACTCAAGTCACCCTTCTACCTCAGTCCATGGAATAGCAGTCATTATAGGCATGAACCATCGTGTCTGGCTTGGAAAGAGTAGAAGACAGTGTAGGCACAGAAAGGTGAAGTTATTAATAACACATGCATGAACACACAGTACACACACACACACATACACACACACACACACACACACACACACACACACACACACACACACACCCCAGTGGTTTTTAGCTCAAATTTAAACATGAGTCTCAGGAGACTGCAGATCTCATGTTATCCCCCATTCCATTCCACTACCTCT